>JASAMX010028023.1:0-18541 GCA_030248175.1 Microlaimidae sp. YZB2_3 | reverse complement strand
ATGGTCTTCGTTAGCATATACTCTCTAAAACTGTGATACACATTTAGATTTTTCAGCGCGCGTAAAATTAGTGCAGTTATGCTTAAAAAACACCCAAATCTGCCCTGTAATTTTGTCCCATTTTATGCTCATAGTGGTCCATGAAATATGACGACAAACTTTCAAAATATGATGGCACTCACAAAAAAGCGGTAATATGATGGCAAAATTAATTTTTGTGCTTTTTAAATATGAAATGAAAACTACTGTTCATCCAGTTACTTGTGAACCATGACAAATACTTTTCAAGAACCACTTGGTAAATGAACAGACATAAAGATTTCAAACACAATAATTTAAAATCAATTAAAATTGAAAATCAATTTTAATACATGTCAAAATTTGTTTTGCTAATTCATTAACAAACCAATGAAACTCTGATTAGTTATTTGGTTTTTTACGTTTGCAATTAATTGATCAATGAAAAATTATCCACTGCAATTTTATGCCACTTAATTTTGTTAATAAGTATGCGCATGTTGTTTATGCCCACAGTCCTCTGTTTAATAAAACATAAGGAAAGTCAGTGCATGGTGCTATTGAATTGCATTTTGTATTTTTGTTTTATGGGAAGGCTTTCTTTTCTAAAGTTTGGTAATAAAGTGATATTATCAAAAATTTATAATATTATATAATATATTAAGGAAAAATATGTCACTCAGTCTCAGAAGCAAAACAATTTGGTGCCATTTTTAGAGCACTGCCATTAATTGTTGTGCGCATAAAATGGCAAAACAACTGCTTTTATTGAGGCATGTGTCGTGTAAATGGGCACTGCTCAAAATGTAGCAGTGTTTTTGCGGATACACTTGCATGCTAACTCGAACGCACTGCATTTGTACACACACTGCACTTTTTTAGCAATCTTATGCGCATATATGCGCATAGGATTGGATACATACTGTGTATACTGCACATAAAATGGCACAACCGCGGGAAACAAAAAAGTAAACCCACTTTAAAACCACTACTTAGTTTTTACACTATACACAATATACAAACTTTTAGTATAGATACACGAAAATAAAATCCAATACACTACACAAAAAATTTATTTATGTATTGCATTGGATTTTATTTTTGTATGTTTATACTAAAAGTTTGTATTTTGTGTAGAGTGTGCAAACTAAGTACTGGTTTTTTAGTGGGTTTATTTTTTTTGTTTCCCGCGGTTGTGCCATTTTATGTGCAGTATATGCGCATATATGCGCATAAAATTGCTAAAAAAGTGCAGTGAGCTTCAAAATGCAGTGCGTTCGAGTTAGCATGCAAGTATATGCGCAAAAACACTGCTACAATTTGAGCAGTGCCCATTTACACGACACATGCCTCAATAAGAGCAGTTGTTTTGCCATTTTATGCGCACAACAATTAATGGCAATGCTCAAAAAATGGCACCAAATTGTTTCGCTTCTGAGACTGAGTGACATATTTTTCCTTAATATATTATATAGTATTATATATTTTTGATATTATCCCTGCTATTCATAAAACTTTTCTGTCTACGTAAAAAGCGCTCCCAGTCCCTGTTCATTTAGGAGCTTACAGTCCCTCATACTATTAATTGCAAGTAGTTTTTTCACTATGCACATTTAATTAAAATTGCATAAACCTAAAACCTGAATATTTCTGAATTATTACAGTTTTACATTGAAATTAGAGTATCAGTTGCAAGTTTTATGCAATTAAATTTTAAAAATTAAAAACAACGTGAACAATTTTCTGACAAATGAAACAGCTGATTTGGACGTGTGCATTGCAATTACAATAGCAGACTGGGACCGCTTTCTGTGCAGACCGGTCTGTGTAAAAAGTGGATCCAGTTGGTTTTGGACCCGATCCAAAAGTTTTATGAATTACATGGTATGTTTGCAAAACAAAGTTTTAGAAGTTTTTTGCTCTGAATTTTGTACTCACTGTAAGAATTACAAATTTTGTAAATAATTATCATTTTTTAAGTTCTTCAATTTGACAGGTGCAAGAAAAACTTGCTCCACAACAATGCCTTTTGTATCAACTTAAACAAGCACTGTCACAAATCAAATTCCTATATTGCCCAAACCGGGATGCTCTTTTTTATACAAGACTTACCTACTTTAATATTGGTATTCATTCAGAGTTCTCCTCAACAAGTCTCATTTTTGAAATTTGCCTTAATCAATTCAGTAATAAAGGAGTTTGGTGGTAGGATTTTTTGATTGTTTTTGTTTTTTTTTGTTTTTTTTTTGTTTTTTTTTTTGTTGTTTTTGGGTTTTGGAGGTTGTGGTTTTTTTTGGGTGTTTGTTGATTTTTGTGTTTGGGTTTGGAGGTAGAGGTTGGATGTATGGTGTGTTTTGTTGTGTGGTTTTTTTTTTTTGTGGTTTTTTTTTTCTAGATTTTGGTTGGAGTGATTTTTGTTTTATGTGGATTTATTTTGTGTGATGTTTGATTTGTTTTTTTTTTTTTGGTGGTTTTATTAATTGAGATTTTGTCTTTTGGTGTTGGGGTTAAATTGGGGGTTGTTTGGGAGATTGTTATATTGTTTTTTTGGTGTTTTATATGTTTTTTGTTTTAGGAATGAGTTAACTTTTTTAGGGTAGAGTTTTTATTGCTTTTGGATTGTTTTTTTGATTTTATTTTGTATTTTTGGAGGAGTTAGAATTTTTATTTTTTTTTTTTTTTTCTATTGGGGGTGGGAGATTTTTTTCTCTTCCCTTCTGTGGGGGGGTTACTTCTAGATTTTAAGAGGTTTCCTGATGTATGTTAGTATATGATTTTTTCTTCTTGATTATGATGTTGTTTTTAATTATATTTTTTCTTTTCTGTCTTAGGGTTTTTATAGTTGTTTTATAATGCTTAGGTGAGGTGGAGTATTTTTGTCTTGGATTTTGATATTTTTTGGTGAATTCTTGTAGCTAAATTTTTAAATATATATGGTTAGGAGTTATGCTTAAATGGATTTTTTGATTCTTTGTAATAAAGATTGCTATGGGTCTTGATAGGATTAATTAATTGGTAAAGAGATATTTTTCTTTTAAATTGATATTGATCTACTAATAAATTTTGTTGATATTTGCGTTTTAAAAAAAAATGTAATTTTTTTGAAGAATTGTTTATAATTGCTTTTTTTACTCCTTGTTTTGAAAAAAAATAGGTGATAAAATATAAAATTGTAATATTTTAAAGGATTATAATAAAAATAAAAGTAGCTTTTATTTTGCTGTATAATTTTAAATGGTTTGCGTTATACTCTAAAATGTGAAGTGATTTAAAAAATTATTTTTGTGGTTATATTATAACTATCTATTTCTGAAAAATTCTTTGTGGGCTATTGAGGGAAAAGTGTTTGAAAAGACTCTAAAATGATCTGAATTGTTATGACCTTTAAGATAAGGCTAATGAAATAAGAAGGAGATTGTTGATAACTAAATTTAATATTGAAAATAAGGACTGATTTTCTTTTTTTGTAACTTTTATAGAAAAATATAAGGTCTGTGGGTTTTTTATAGAAAATCATTTTTGCTGTTTCATAGCTATTTTTGAGATGGTTTTTAAAAATTCTGGCATTGGATGACTAATCTTTTTGTTCTCTGATTTTTTTGCCTGGACCTTGAGAAAAAATAGTTGTTTTTTATTTTAAAAATGTTATTTATTAAAATTAAAAATATTTTAAGATTTTAAAAATAAATAAAAATTTTTAAAAATTTTTTAAAAAAAAGATTTTATTTGTGAGCGGTTTCAGGTTGATAGGTGAAGAAACTTAAAAACTAAGCTTAAAATGAGTAAAGAAGATAAAATCTTTTCTTGGATGAGATTGTAAGATCCTCAGTTGTTTTGGCTGTAAAAGACATAGCACTGCTGGAGTTGGGAATATTATAATATTAAGTGGAAGGGAATTACTAGTGAATAACTAATGATGTGTATTAATAGTGAAGAAAAAAAATGGTGGATTTTTCTATATAAAAATTGAGATAATACTTTTTTACTTATTAAAAATTTTAATAAAAAATTAAGAATAGTTGTGTATTTGATATTACAGTTTAAGTCTATTAACTCTTCTTTAATGTGGTTTACATTAAGCTTATTAAAGGTGTGATTTCAGAGTAACGTTTTTGTGCATTTTTTGATACTTTTTTTTTTAAAAACTTCTCTCCTCAATAGCCACAAGAATTTTTAATAAAAAAATTCTCGTCATTTTCAAAAAAAGTTATGAGGAAAATTGAAAATTGGCGTTTTTGATACTGTATGTGCAGATTGCTAATATGTATACGAGTTATGTTAAAAATTATGTACTAAGAGAAAGAGACTTCTTTTCTTTAGTTTGATACTTGTTTGTAAAAAATTGGTGCAGTATTTGTAAAAATATAGATTTTAATTGTTCTATTTTTTTGCTAAACACAAAGTGAAGGAAAGAAAGTGTGGGCAAATTTCGCGTATAGTTATTTTTGATTTACAGGTTTTTTGTTCAGAAAACGCAAATTGTTTCAACAAATTTTGCAAATCTAAAATCAAGGT
This sequence comes from Microlaimidae sp. YZB2_3, assembly GCA_030248175.1. Taxonomy (NCBI): domain Eukaryota; kingdom Metazoa; phylum Nematoda; class Chromadorea; order Desmodorida; family Microlaimidae; species Microlaimidae sp. YZB2_3. The sequence goes on along the minus strand of JASAMX010028023.1, from coordinate 14,008 downwards.
ATCAAATTAGGAGAAAATAGCGCTTTCTTTTGACTGAAATTTGTAATTTTAAATCGTTATACATTGAGAATCTTTCAGCGTACAGAATTGTAAAAAATGCTTTTGAAGGGTCCTCTGCCTAGATATATTTTTGGAAAAAAAAATTTTTGTGGGGCTATTGGGCAAGGGTAATGTTTTCGCCAAAAAATATCAAAATCAAGAAAAAAGTTTTGCTCTGCCCTCCTTTTAACATTATAAAGTACAAAAAGCTAAATGATAAAAATAAAAGGTATAATTGTTTAAAAATTGAATTTTGGCGTAGTGTAATGCAAGAAGAAAAAAAAATTATGGGGACTAGGAATTGCGCAGGGGGGAGGGAGTGACCCCCCCCGATTTTGAGAAGGGGGTTAAGCCCCGTCAAAATCGGGAAAGGATTAAAAAATCTCCCCCCCCCCCCTATTTTAGGGAAAAATGAGGAGAAAATGTGCTTAAAATGATTTACTGCCCTCATTTTAAGTTTTGAGGTCAAAATGAATGTTTACAATAAAAAGATCAAAAAGAATTGGAGAGGCTCTTTGCCTGAATTAGTGTTTTACTATTTTTCCTTCAAAATCAAAACGATATGGGTAAAATAGCTCAAAAAAATATATATTATTTTGCATTTTCTTAGATTTTCCTTAAAATCACCTTGGTGTATACTGAGTGCTCTTTTGTCTTATTTTAGTGTTTTTTTGAACTTAGCATTGTACAAAAAATAGGTCTTATGTTTTGTGAGAGCATTATCTTGCAAAGTTCTTATTCTGATGTGGCAGCCATTATCTGTAAGTTTAATATGTTTAATGTTTTAATTATTTTTAATATCAGCTTGTTTTGGTGCCTGTTTCAGATCTGTAGAGAGTTATAAAATTCTTCCTGACAAAGAATAATGAAGCCAGGGTTGCCTGGACTTTGATGCCGTATCTCTTGCTGTTTTTTCTCTCTTCCAGGCTTTTTGGGCATTAAAAAAATATATACAGTACTATTCTTTGGCTGGGATAGAATCTTTGTTTTAATTGCTCCTCCTTTATCTGGACTCAATAGCTCTACTTATAAATATAATTGAAATGAAAATGTTAATAGGTTTAAGAAGAAAAAGTATGAATGGATTAGTATAATAAATGTAATCTTATTTATTACATTTGATTGATAAAGGAATTGGATTTGCAATAAATGCTCCTTTAAACCTATTTAACATTTTCATTTTCAATTTATTATTCTATATACATGTATGCTATTTTTTGAGTTCCACTTCACAGAAAGGTTGCAATGGTTCTAGTAAATAAACAAAGATTCTATCCCATGCCAGGTTAAGGACAGTTACTGTCTACAAATTTTTTGATGCTCAAAATACCTGGTTAAAATAAAGGTAGTGAGTACAAATAAAAACTGCGTATGACATGTGTTATTAAAGTTCCAGTGCAACCTGGTTTATTTTATTTTGACAGAAGTACATTTTTTTTTACAAATTTGTCACAGATTTCTGAGTACTGCACCAAAACAAAGAACTGATTTTATTAAAAATAATTAAAACATCAAATATATCAACCTTACAAGATCTATATTATTGCTGCCACATCAGAATAACTCACATTGCAAGATCTAATGCTTTCACAAAAATACACCCATTTTTTACAATAACTTTGTGGTTAAATTTAAAAAAAAACACTTAAAATTAAGACAAAAGGAGTCACTTCAGTCTATACATGGTCAAGTTGTTCGGGGTTAAACCCCAAATTAGGGGGGTTAAAATCTAAGAAATGCAAAATACCCATATTGTTTTTTTGAAGTGCATTTTACCCATATCGTTTTTTGATTTTGAAGGAAAAATAGGTTAAAAACACTAATTTTAGGTCAAAGAGCCCTTTTTATTGCTTTTTGGATCTTTTTATTGCTTAAAACATTCATTTTGACCTCAAAACTTAAAATTGGAGGCAGTTAGAAATCATTTTAAACACATTTTTTTCTTCATTTTTCCTAAATTAGGGGGGGGGTGGGAGATTAACTTTTTCTCCTTCCCACTTCTGAGTGGGGGGGTTAAACCCCCCTTCTCAAAATTTGGGGGGGTTAACTCCCTCCCCCCTGCCCATGTATGCTTCAGTCCCCATATGATCTTTTTTTCTTCTTGCATTACATGATGCCAAAATTGCAATTTTTAAACAATTATACCTTTTTTATTTCTGATATTTAGGGCTTTTTATAGTTGTACTTTATAATGCTTAAAGGTGAGGTGCAGAGTCAAACTTTTTGTCTTGGATTTTGATATTTTTTGGTGAAAACATTACCCTTGCCCCAATAGCTCACAAAAAATTTTTCAAAAATATATCCCCAGTGGTTCAGGAGTTATGACCCTTCAAAAATGGCATTTTTTGACAATTCTGTACGTGAAAGATTGCTCAATGGGTATAACGATTTAAATTACAAATTGTGCAGTCAAAGAAAGCGGCTATTTTCTACTTTAATTTGATACCTTGATCGTTAAGATTGGTGCAAAATTTGTTGAAATATTGCGTTTCTGAACAAAAAACCTGCAATTTTTTTTGAAAACAACACAAGATGGCAGTAATTTTGTGAAATTTGCCCACACTTTCTTTCCTTCACTTTGTGTTTTAGCAAAAAAATAGAAGATTAAACGCGATATTTCGACAAATACTGCACCAATCTTTACAAACAAGGTATCAAACTAAAGTAGAAAGTAGCCGCTTTCTTTGAGTACATAATTTTTAACATAACTTGTTATACATATTGAGCAATCTGGCACATACAGAATTGTCAAAAAACGCCATTTTATTTTTGTGGTTCATAACTCCTGAACCACTGGAGATATTTTATTGAAAAATTCTTTGTGGGCTATTGAGGGGAGAGGTAAGGTTTTTGAAAAAAAGTTATCAAAATGGTATACAAAAAGTTTGAACCACACCTTTAATAAGGCTTAATGCAAAACCACATTAAAGAAGGACTGTTAATAGGACTTAAACTGTAATATCAAAATAAACACAACTGATTTCTTATTTTTTATTAAAATTTTTATAGAAAAGTGCACCAGTTTGTGCAACTTTTTTATAGAAAAATCCACCATTTTTTTTGCTGGTTTTCCCAAACCGATTAATAACACATCATTAGTTTATTGCACTGAAGATTTCCTTTGCACTTAATATTATGAATATTTTTGCACTGCCAGGCAGTGCTAAGGGTCTTTTACAGCCACAACTGGGGAGGGATCTTGGAACCATCAGAAAATATTTTGACCTTTTTTATCCTTTATTTAGGCTTAGTTGTTGGTTAAGTTGTTTTTCACCTATCAACCCTAAACTGCTGCACAATGAAAATCTTGTGTTCAAATGTCTAAAATTTGTTTATTTGATGTCTAAATGTCAAAATATTTTAATTTCAATGAAATAACATTTTTAAACAAAAAAAAACAATGGCTTATTTTTTGTGCTGCAAGTGTCGCAGTGCAAAAAAATTGCAGAGTGAACAAAAAAGTATTGAGTGTCATGCCAATGCCAAGGAAATTCCAAAAACTATGTTAAAAAATAGCTATGGGGAAACTAGCTGAAAATGGCAGACTTTTGCTAGAAAAACTTGCCAGCAACGATTCCAGCATAATTCTGGTCAAAACTTAATGCACAGTTGGACATTTTCTTATGTTAATATATTTTTGATTATACATACAAATAATCGCACAACTAGGACAAAAATTTAAAATAAAACAGAAACATAAAAAGATGTCAGTTTTCAAACATCAACTGACTATTACAATTTAGTTATTTATTAGAACTGGTCAGAATTCTGGGGCTTGTCAGTCTGGTGGTGTCTCCGAAGCTCCGAAAAGGTATTTTGGACAAGGTGGGCGTTAGCCCAACCGGGGGGCTGCTGTATAAGCATGGAGGAGTTCTGGTAGGCAGGTGGGGTTTTCTGCAGGTGGCGCTCCGTGCCTAAACTTCCCAATGCATCCGAAAGTCTCTCCATAATGCAGTGCTAATATAAAAATAATATAAAATTACATATTTGAAATATAACTTTATAGCATACATGCAAATAGACCTGTGCACATTGCCCCCCGTGAGTTTTTTTTTGGGAGGAGGGGGGGCAAGGGCAATTCCAAATCATGGTGGACAACTTTTTTCAAATGGGGGGGAGCAATAAAACGGGGAGGAAGCGTAAGAAAAAGAAAAAAAGCAAAAAAAATTAGAAAAAAGAAAAAAAAGGAAAAAAGTGAAAAAGGGACAATAATGCGAAATATATGTAAAAATAGGTCTAAAATGGCTTAAAATGCATTGAAATAGGCTAAAAACTGCAAAAAATTTTGCGATAATGGTGTCTTAATAGGTCAAAAATTGCGCCATAATTTTTTGGCACTTTTTCATTTTTGGGCAAGGGGGTGGGCAATAAAAAGAAGAGGGCATTTCCAGACTGTGCACAGGTCTGATTACTAAACATAAGAGATTTTTGTTTTTTTTTTTTGGCTTGCGAATGTGTGGTTGTCATAAAAAATTCTTATGAGCATTCCAAAAAGCCTCTTTTAAAACTATTGTGTGGTTAACTGACACCTATCATTCCAGTGACTGAAATTTTGACTAAATCCAAAAGTGACGACTTTTTAAGCCTCAGAAAGAGCAGCTGAAAACATTATTGACAGTGGTTTTTAGAATTTCTAAGTGGAACTCTGTGTTTTTCCAGTTTCAGATTTATTTATACAAAGCCATTGGATTAAAAGGGCACATTTGAACTTAAAGTTTTTAACTTGAGATCCTTGTTTTTGATGGTTCAAGAACAAAGTTTTTGTTCTTGAACAGTAACAAGGTACTTCTCCTTGAACAAGAACAAAAAAAAAATCTGCTACAACTCTAGTATATACCCGTATACCCGGCCTTTTCGCTAAAAACCACATCTCAATGGATTGGTCCAGTCCACAGAAAGATGGTTTGACTACCCGGGTCTGAGCATTCTGCTAATTTTTCAATAAATTTGTTTTTCAATATTCCAACAAGTTTTTCATTACCCACAAAATCCAACTGCGAAAATACAAACAGCCTACTTTCTGCGGACCGAGCTAGAAATAAAATACAAATAAAACCACTTACCCAATTTTTAATGGGGCGCCGGCCAGATCAGACTTGATTCCAGCCACAAATTTCTGCTGAATCTCCTTAAAGTTGGAGTCCTGAATCCGCCAGTTCGGAGGTGGTCCCTTTTAAACATACAGTAATTTATTGCATTTGTAACAATTTCCATTGTGGTAATGTTCAAGAAACATGACGCCTTGTAAATTTAAATTGTACAGTCAGCGGGTGATGGTGCAAAATAGCATGTCAGTTGAGTTATGAGTCGTCATAATCACACAATGCAATGAAGTCAATAAAAATTTTTTTATTACTTAAAAGTGCGGTGCAGAGTCAAACTTTTTGTCTTTGATTTCGATTATTTTTTGTAAAAACATTACCCCTGCCCCCAATAACCCACAAAATTTTTTTAACAACATATCTCCAGTGGTACAGAAGTTATGACCCACCAAAAATGGCGTTTTTTGACAATTCTGTAGGTGAACGATTGCTCAATGAGTATAACGATTTAAGTTACAAATTATGTACTTAAAAAAGGGTCTACTTTCTACTTTAACTTCATACCTTGATCATTAAGATCGGTGCAATATTTGTCAAGATATTGCATTTTCCATACAAAAAAACCGCGATTTTTTTGCTAAAAACACAAAATGAAGAAAATAAAGGTTGGGCAAACTTCACAAAATCATTGCTGTTTTTTGGTGTTTTTAACAAAAAAGTTGCAGGTTTTTTGTACAAAGAATGCAATATCTTTACAAATATTGCATCAATCTTAACTATCAAGGTATCAATCACATTAAAGTAGAAAGTAGCCGCTTGCTTTAAGTGCATAATTTGTAACCTAAATCATGATACCTAATGAGCAATCTGTCACGTACAGAATCGTCAAAATACATGGCGATCATGACTCCTGAACCACTGGAGATATTTTATTGAAAAAATTTTTGTGGGCTATTGGGGGCAGGTGTAAGGTTTTCACAAAAAATATTATCAAAATCAAAGACTAAAAGTTTGACTTCGCACCACACCTTTAACCCAAAATCTAGGGCTAGGCTAGCCAAAAGCTAGGGGGGCTGAAATCCAAGAAAGGCAAAATACCCATATCGTTTGTTTTTCCAAACTTAAGTTTTGAGGTCAAAATGAATGTTTTAAGCAATAAAAAGCTCAAAAATGCAATAAAAAGGGCTTTTTGACCTAAAATTAGCGTTTTTTAACTATTTTCCTTCAAAATCGAAACACGATATGGGTAAAATGCACTCCAGAAAAAACAATAAGGGTATTTTGCGTTTCTTGGATTATAGCCCCCTCCCCTAATTTGGGGCTTAACCATACATGGGGAAGTTGGTCCGGAGTGGGGGGGGGTTAAACCCCAAATTGGGGGGGGGGGTTGAAATCTGAGAAACGGAAAATACCCATATTGTTTTTTTCTGGAGTGCTTTTTACCCATATCTTTTTTTGATTTTGAAGGAAAAATAGATAAAAAACGCTAATTTTTGGTCAAAAAGCCCTTTTTATTGCGTTTTTGCTGAAAACATTCATTTTAACCTCAAAACTTTGGAGGCGGTTAAAAGTCATTTTTCCAAAATTTGGGGGGTTAACCTTTTCTCCCCCCACTTTTGAGTGAGGGGGGGTTAAACCCCCCTTCTCAGAATTTGAGGGGTTAACTCCTCCCCCCCCCGTGCCCATGTATGGTTGAAGGCAAGGGCGTATCCAGGGGGGTTATGGGGGTTGTAACCCCCCCTTTTGGGCTGGCGGAGGTAAAAATTTGGGGGTCCCAAGCGAACAATTTTAAAAATTTTTCTCGCGCTTTGCTCCGCTCAGCGCTTGACATTTATATCCCCTGTACAACTAAGTGATGTTTCTAATGAATTTCAAAGAAAATTTTGGATAATTTCTTCGTGCTGCCGCACAATTTTACATGTTATACTTTTTTAAACCTAAAATTTTTCTTGTTTAACTTAAAAAAACAATGCAAATAACAGCAAAAAGAATAACGTAGCGTGAAGCGCAAAATTTTTTTACCCTTTTTAAGGCCTTTTCTACCGTATTTTGAAAATTTGGAGTACAACCCGCTACAACCTCCCTCCCTTTTAAACAATTTGTATGGAGTGCAACCCCCCTTTCCAAAATCCTGGCTACGCCCCTGGCTGGGGGGGTATATCGCACATCCCCCCAAAAATCTTGATTTTAGCCTGCACCCTTTAAAGTTTGGGATTGGGGGTACCCCTGACATTCCCCCCTCAAATTTGGGGGGTCCCAGTACTAAAAACGCTAAAAATGGGGTATTTGAGGTATATCCCAAAAATTTTTTTTTAGGATACCTCAAAGTTTAAGTTTTGGGGGTGGGGTATACCCCTCAAAATCCGGGAGGCTGCCCACCTATGGGTATGATGGCCCATGATTCACCACACACAATTACAATCTCTCCCAGAGGAAGAGGGGAGGAACATTGGATTATTTAGCTGAAAACGCATTCTATCTTCTTTTTAGTGCCTTTTTGAGACTAGACATGTATTCTATCTTCTACGCAATGCTTTTTTAAATGACAGGAGAGAATGTTTTCGTTGGATATGGTCATGACGCTTTATACATTGGTTAAAAATACCTCTGATCAATTAATAGAATGGAAAAGCTTGTTTTAGGTGGTTCTATAATAGGCGAACAGCATAGATGAACACAATTTAAAAGCTAAGGGGGGTGGGGGTTTACCCCGGGTAAATGACATTTCAAAATCTAGGGGAAGGGGGTGCTACAGGGATCGAACTTCCCTAGCTTTCTATTTCAAAGGGGAAGGGGTCGACCCGGGGTGGAGGATTTTGAAACCTAGAGGTGGGTCGGGTCTGGTGGGGTCCAATTTCCGAAGCAAAATACTTTTACACCATTAAAGTTTTAATAATAGTTTTTTTATAAGATAATACTAAATTTTATTCAATAAAAAACGATATTCAGCTATAAAAAGGGTGTAAAAACATGAACTTGTGTTAAAAATTCATCTTTTTGGAAGAAAAGTTAGTATAACAAAAGTACTTAAAATTTTCTCAAGAGGGAAGGGGAGAGGGGTCAGATTTCAAAATCTGGAGGGAGGTCAGGGGTAAAAAATTTAAAAATTTGGGGGAAGGGGGGCTGGATTTTTTTCTGGGGGGCCCCCAAATTTTTGATGCTAGGGGGGAGTGGACCCATGGACCCCACCCTTATTCATCTATGGCCAACAGGGGCTTTATATTAAAAAAATATAAAAAAAGCAATTACAAAAGTAATGATTTTATTAGTTATAAAATTCAAAATGACTGGGTACGGGTATTTTGAGAAATGCAATACCCGCGCAGTTAATCGCCGGATGTGCATAGACAAAATGTGTTAGCAACGTTTTTAGCAATAAATAAATCCTGTAATAAAAACCTTACGTTTTATTAAGTTAAAAAAACTTAAAAATCAAGGAAAACTTTTACAAAAAAATGCTAATTAGTACAGGGATTATTCTGAGGATCAAAAACTGGGAAGATCAAATCGACATTCCAGGCAGCGACGACACGACGTCCATGTTGAGACAAGACAATTATTTCCCTTGGATACTGATTAAGGCTTTTTTTAAAGAATAAAAAGTTTTATTTAAACATTTAGCACTACTTTTAGCAGCATAAAAGAGCATGGTTCCGGCAGCTGAGGGTTGTTTATTAAATTTGGGTTAAACATTTAAAATAGTAGTACTTAAAATTTTATGAGAAAACAGGGCGGTGGGAAAAAAAAACCCTCCTAGCTTTCCAAGGGGGCCGACTTGGGGTGGAAGATTTTGAAACCTAGAGGGGGTTAGTTGGAATCCAATTTCTGAAGCAAAATACTTTTAAACTATTAAAGGTTTAATAATAATTTTTTTATAAGATAATACTACATTTTATTCAATAAAAAGCGATAATGATGTATAAAAAGGGTGTAAAAACATGAATTTGTGTTAAAAATTCACGTTTTTAGAAGAAAATTTAGTATAAAAAAGTACTTAAAATTTTAAAGTTTTGCTATAAGAAATTGTATAGTACAATCGACGCCACTTTATCTGACATTTTTGAAAACAACTGCGCTTATAAAACAAGGGACACAATTTAAAACTAAAAATTCCTTTTTCTACCTTAAACTTAAGTAAATTTTTCTTTTCTTAGTTATGCACCATCTGGAATTCACTTAAACAAGATATAGTTAGATCATGTTCCGTTAAGGTTTTTTAATCAAAACTCAACAAAAAACTTTAAAAAAATGGACCAAAATTTTTTTAATTTCTGAGAATAAAAATTGCTCTGTACTCACCTTTTTTATCATTGTGTTTTGTTTTAGGACTATTGTATACTATGTATTTTTTTCAAACTTAATTTATTGTCATAAGTGTATATATGTACTACTGTATATTATACCATACAATGTCATAAGTGTATATATGTACTACTGTATATTTTACCGGGCAATAAATGTTTATCTATCTATCTATCTATTAAACCTTTAATGGTTTAAAAATATTTTGCTTCGGACATTGGACCCCACCTGACCCCACTCTAAGTTTCCCCCCTAGAAAGCTAGGGGAGTTTTCAACCCGCCCTCTTTGGTATTGAAATGTCATTTACCCGGGGTAAGCACCCCCCCTAGTTTTGGTGACGGTGTTCATCTATGGGGATGCCTCATACTTTTCAAAGTAAGGATAAGAATGGACCTCACCCTATCTATCCCCTTTTATCACCTATCGTTGTCAGTCAGTCAAAAATATTGTTGTTTCACAGCTGAAAAAAAGCAGCTATATAACTTTTGGTATGATATTTATGTAGGTATGCCGTTGCTTACATTCAAGAAGTTATTGGAAGAAACCACAGTCTAACGCCTATACCAATCCAGACCTGTGCACTGCCCCCCCCCGGGGTTAAAACGGTGGGGGCAATTCCAAAATGGGGGGCACAGGGGGGCAATTTTTTTGAAATGAGGGGGCAATAAAAGGGGGGGCCAAGCCGGGGGAAAAAAAAAGAAAAAAAGAAGGGAAAAGGCAAAAAAGGGACAAAAAAAGCAAAAATAAGGTAAAAAAGGTCTAAAATGGCTTAAAATACATTAAAATAAACTAAAAACTGCAAAAAATTCGCGATGATGGCGTCATCATAGGTCAAAAATGATGCCATAATTTTAGGGTACTTTTTCATTTTTTGGCGGGAGGGGAGCAATAAAACGGGGGGGGGGGGGCAAATCCTCCAATAAAACGGGGAGGGACATTTCCAGACCGTGCACAGGTCTGCCAATCAATACTATTATAAATCCTTACCAATCGGATGGCTGAATCTTTGTTCGTGTTCCACAGTACCTCGGGCGGAGGCGTCATAATCAAATATCAGACTTCCCGCCCGATTAATAACGAAAATGTGATAAATTGGCATGTTTTTCCACAAGTAGGCAACCGCTTTCTTCCAGCCGTATTTCCAATGCAGAGAAAGTTGAGTTGAATACGAATACACTCAGTCTTCTAAATCAAGTCCGAATTCGGGATATAGAGATCGCGTTGAGACCCCACGTTGAACTGCCAACGGGCCGATCAGAGCCTGGGTTTTTCTTAAACACACCCCAATGCCAGATATTAAAATTAAGGTCAAAGGAGGGCGGCAGAGGAACCATCGGGCGGTTTATAGGCCTACATGGATGAGCAATATGGCCCGGAGTGGGGAAGGGGTTAAACCTAGATTTAGAAATGAGAGTTAAAATTAGATTTAAGATAGAGAAGGATGTATTAAATTTTACCCATATTGATTTTTTCTGAAGTGCGTTTTTTTAAAGTGCCCATTTATTGCAATTTTGAGCTTTTAATTGCTTAAAACACTCAATTTGGCTTCAAAAATTAATCTAGGAATCAAATAGAAATGATTTTAAAGAGATCTTTTGTCCATTTTTTTTTAAAATGGGGGAGTGTGGTTCAGACCTGTGCACGGTCTGGAAATGCCCCCTCCCCATTTTATTGAAGGATTTGTCCCCCACTCGCCCAAAAATAAGAAGTACCCTATTAATTATGGCGTGTAATACAGACCTGTGCACTGTCCCCCGGGGTTAAAGCAAGGGTGGCAATTCCAAAATAGGGGGTACGGGGGGCAACTTTTTTGAAACAGGGGTAGGGCAATAAAAAGGGGGGGCAAGCAGGGGGGAAGAGAAAAAAAGGAGAAAAAAAAGTAAAAAAAGAAGGGAAAAGGGAAAAAAGGACAAAAAAAAGCAAAAATAAGGTAAAATAGGTCTAAAATGGCTTAAAATACATTGAAATAGGCTAAAAACTGCAAAAAATCGGGATGATGGCGTCATCATAGGTCAAAAATGGCGACATAATTTTAGGGTGCTTTTTCATTTCTTGGCGGGGGGGGAAGGGCAATAAAATGGGGGGGAGGGGCAAATCCTCCAATACAACAGTGGGGGAATTCCAGACCATCCACAGGTCTAATGATGCCACAATCGCGATTTTTTGCAGTTTTTAGCCTAATTCAATACATTTTAAGCCATTTAGACCTATTTTTACCTTATTTTCGCTTTTTTGTCCTTTTTGTCGCTTTTCTTCTTGTTTCTTTATTTTTCCCCTGCTTGCCCCCCTCTGTTTCAAAAAAATTGACCCCCGTGCCCATCATTTGGAATTGCCTCCCCTCCGTTTAAACCCTGGGGGAGGGGGGCAGTGCACAGGTCTGGGGGTTAATTTGTCCTACCTCCCACCTATCTATTTTGGAAATGTCCTGTCATTAGGGGAAAAGGAAGGGGGGCAGTGCACAGGTCTTAAAATTTATTATCAATTAACCTGATTTGTGCATGGTCTGGAAATGCCCCATTTTATTGCACCCCACCCAAAAACAAAAAAGTACCCTAAAATTATGGCGCCATTTTTGACCTATGACGCCATCATAGGAAGGTTTTTGCAGTTTTTACCCTATTTCAATGCATTTTAAGACATTTTAGATCTATTGTTACCTTATTTTCACTTTTTTTGTCTTTTTTCACTTTTCTCCTTTTTTCTCCTTTTTCCTCTTTTGTTTTTCTCCCCTGCTAGCCTTCCCCTGTTTTAAAAAAGTTGCCCCCCGTGCCCCCTTTAAACCCCCCGGGGGGGACAGTGCACAGATCTGAATTAACTGTGGGCATGCTAACAATAAATTTTTGGGAGCAGTGCACACGTCTACAAATTTGCCAAAAAACCTAATTGTTAAAAATATTTTGAATAGGTAAGTAGGTGGACAGAGTTGGAAGACACTAAAAAAGTGGTATAAAGTAAAAGGGAGTAATTCCAAAATCGAAATCTAACCGGGATGGAGTATACTCCCCGCTTAACCCCCCCCCCCCCCCCCCTACTCCGGACCAACTTTGAAACATATTACAATATAAATAGGCATTTAAAGGTGTGGTGCAGAATTAAAGTTTTTGTCTTTGATTTTAATAATTTTTGGTGAAATCTTACACCTGCCCCCAAAAGCCCACAAAAATTTTTTTAACAAAATATCTCAAGTGGTTCAGGAGTTATGACTCCTCAAAAATGGCGTTTTTCCACAATGAAAAATATATACCAAAAAAACGTGCAACTCCTTTTAAAAAATTAATTCTGGCCTGACTACCCCCCCCCCCCCAACAAGAGCAAGGACTCCCCCCTCTCCCCTCTGACCAATTTACAAGTATAATTTTTTATTTACTGTCAAAAACACGGTTTTTTAGTTAAAAACAGTGTGTAAATACACTTTTTAGGACTAAATAGGCTCTTTTAGTATATAAAATTGACTATTAGACCTAAAAACACTTAAATTATTGATTTAAAAAACTTTGTTGAAAAATCAGACCCCCCTGACCCTCCTCTAAATTTTAAATCTCATACCCAGGGTCGACACCCCTAAAAAGGGGGTCCGGAACCCCTTGGACCCCCCTAAAGAATTTTGGCCTTCCATTTGGGAGTGGAACCCCCTAGCGGACACAACCAAAAACATTTATGCTTCAGAATGGTTAATTTTTAAAAGTTATTTATGAAATTCATTTTTTAACCATAGCTGAGAAAAGGGGGCGGGGGCTGGGTGGGGTTCACCCATAGGTGGGCAGGGGAAGGGGAGGGTTGGGGGTTATACCCCCCAAAAATTGCAGATTTTGCTGACACCCCTTGCTGATTTCTGATTAAATTTGGGGTATCCGGGGACCCCACCCCCCGCCCCCAAATTCGCTTCACTGAGAAAATTTTTTTAAGTGTTATAAAAGGACTAAAAAATTTTTCCGCGCTTTGCGCAGAGGGTTTATTACCTTGTTTCCTCATTTATTACCTTTTATTACCTTTAAATTTCCCCGCTACGCCGGCAGTTTAAATTGACAATTTATCTTAGTTTCAGAACTGTGCACGGTCTGGAAATGCCGCCCCGTTTTATTGGAGGATTTCCCCCCTCCCCGTTTTATTGCCCCGCCAAAAATGAAAAAGTACCCTAAAATTATGACGTCATTTTTGACCTAGGATGACGCCATCATTGCGAATTTTTCGCAGTTTTTAGCCTATTTCAATGTATTTTAAGCCATTTTAGACCTATTTTTACCTTATTTTCACTTTTTTGTCCCTTTTTTTCTCTTTTCCCTTCTTTTTTTCTCCCTATATGGTGGGAGTAGGTCGGACTGCTTTTGAGCTGGGAGAGGGGTTGGATTTTTTCCAGGGGGGTCCAAAATTTTAGGGCTGGGGGTTACACCTCTGTACCACCCCAAAAACACCTATGAACCCCCCCTTAAATTTTGGGGGGTTCCACGCATAGGTGGGAAAGGGGGTTATACCCCCCCCCCGAAATTTCGGATTTTGCTGACACCCCCCCCTAAATTTGGCGTACCCGAGCGACACCCCCCCCCCCCCCCCGAAATTCGCCTCCCAGAGAAAAATTTTTAAGCGTTATAGAGCTAAAAAAATTTTCCGCGGAATGTTTATTACC
>JASAMX010028021.1:0-10910 GCA_030248175.1 Microlaimidae sp. YZB2_3 | reverse complement strand
TTGATGTAAATTATAAAAAAAAGTTTTAATTGTAGTTTAAAGTTGTCTGTCTCCGAAAATGAAAAACAGCAGCGGAAAAGTGCCATTTTGAAATATTTGAGGATTCTATTTCAAGAACGCTTGCGCCCCCCGCAGTCTCTACCCTTGCACGAGCTTTTCTATTCCGCTAAAAATCAAAGCGCATTGACGCTGGAATTTCAAGGTAGGTAGTTAACTATGTTTTAAAATAGTTTAGCTTTTAAAATCGAAAATATATTTATATAAATGTATTATTCAGTTGTATTTCATTCAATAATAACTTTTTCATTTTAAAACTACTTGAAAATTATAGGTCAAATAAGAAAAACTTTGGAAACTGCTTTGTTAAACCCGGAACGCACGATGGAAACTCAAAATGCTCTTAGTATACCCGATCAATGTGTAGTTTTTAGATTGCTTCAGGAGCACGATAAGCCTACGCTTTCAGTACGTTTCGTTTTATATTTTACTCCTAAAACTTGGCTATTGGCAATCGGACCTGTGCACGGTCGGTCTGGAATTGCCCCCCCGTTTTATTCGAGGATTTGCACCCTGTTTTATTGCCCCCCCCCCCGGCCAAAAAATCAAAAAGTACCCTAAAATTATGACGCCATTTTTGACGTATGATGACGCCATCATCGCAATTTTTTGTAGTTTTTAGCTTATTTCAATGTATTTTAAACCATTTTAGACCTATTTTTACCTTATTTTCGCTTTTTTTTTTGTCCCTTTTTTCTCTTTTTCCTTCTTTTTTCTCCTTTTTTTCTCTTTTTTTATTTCTCTTCTGCTTGCCCCCCCGTTTTATTGCCCCCCCCCTGTTTCAAAAACTACGCCGTGCCCCCCTCCGCTTTGGAATTGCTCCCCTCCCCCCGTTTAAACCTCGGGGGGGCAGTGCACAGGTCTGGGCAATAGTTTATCTTTGCATTTTAATTTTTTTGGTCTATTTTTATGTTTTTACTTTATGGATGAAATAATGATGATTGTTTTAAAAGGCATACAACTGATTTAGATGGAAAAACTTTTGCGACAATTCGGTGCTATGTTAGGAGATGAAGAAGGCGAAATACCGATAGAAACGCTGGCTAGGTTTTATAAGGTTAGTTAGTTTTTTTTTTAGTTCAGAATTTTAAAGAATTTCGTCGTTACTACGATAAAATAAGTCACATTCGTTATAAAATACACGTAACTGTGACTCATTCCGTAGTTAATAAGGTGCTGTTAGAAATCTAAAATGAGTCACAGTAGCATGTATTTTTATACAAATTGTGGCTCATTTTGCCGTAGTAACGACGATTTTAAAGAATTTTAAGTTTAGTTAGAAATTGTTATCGTGTTTAAATTCTGTATGAAATTGCGTAGCTAACTGGATCTGGAAGGTTTTTTGTTGTGCATATAATTAATTTTTTTACATTTTAAAAGAAAATTGATCAATCTCACGTATTCATTTTTCAAAAACCTCTTTACGTACACCATTTTTTTATTAAATAATAAGCAAAGAATGATAACTGAAACGATTTCTATTTAGGCCATGGGTGAATTAGAACTTATCGGGGTAGTCAAGGGAACGGAAAAACGTGTGACGAAATTAACGAACATTTTGGAAGATCCGGATGATGTTATTCACGATCTCTACGGAATGGCTAACGAAAGCGAAGACAGTTTCGAATTGTAACACAGACGGCTGCTTTTAAGCTTGCCTTAAAATAAA
This sequence comes from Microlaimidae sp. YZB2_3, assembly GCA_030248175.1. Taxonomy (NCBI): domain Eukaryota; kingdom Metazoa; phylum Nematoda; class Chromadorea; order Desmodorida; family Microlaimidae; species Microlaimidae sp. YZB2_3. The sequence continues at coordinate 9,184 of JASAMX010028021.1, read as the reverse complement.
TACCATTTTAACCATACATGGACACGGGGGGGGTGGGGGGGTTAACCCCCCCAAATTTTGAGAAGGGGGGTTTAACCCCCCCACTCAGAAGTTGGGGTGGGGGAGAAAAAGTTAAACCCCCCCCCCAATTTTGGAAAAATGAAGAAAAAAAATGTCTTTAAAATGACTTCTAACTGCCTCCAAACTTAAGTTTTGAGGTCAAAATCAATGTTTTAAGCAATAAAAAGCTCAAAAATGCAATAAAAAGGGCTTTTTGACCTAAAATTAGCGTTTTTTACCCACTTTTCCTTCAAAATCGAAAAACAATATGGGTAAAATGCACTCCAGAAAAAAAACGGGGTATTTTGCGTTTTTCGGATTTTAACCCCCCCCCTAATTTGGGGTTTAACCCTTCCCCACACCGGACGAACTTGCCCATGTATGATTTTAACCCCTTCCCTCTTGCCAACCAATGCCTTTGCTTCCACTTGAACATTTTCCTTTCACCGATGTGGCCGGGGTTCTGCTAAATTTTTTTTTTTTAATTTCTCGCTGCTACCAATTAAATAATGAGCCAGAACTTTTTTATTTTTGTGTAGTAAAGAAAACCTTTCGGACGCTTGTTTTTGTTTAAGAAGTCTTGGAAATATGTCTTTGGTCTAAAAAAATGGCTACAAATTTAACAAAATTTAAGAAAATAAAATAAAACGCTTATTTACAATTTTTGTGTCGCAATCGCAACACTCCATTATACAGCATTTCAGTATTGAAGTTTGCCGTCAAAATAAGGGATTTTAATCTGCCTTTTGAAGTATAATGTGTTTTTTTTTAAATTTTATTATGTTATATTTTTGGTTATTGTTAACTGTGTGTTATACGGTTGTTTTAATTATTTTTGTAAGCAATCCACAATGTAGATTGTTCATCATTTCAGAAAATCCACGACCCGGCAGCTGTTTCATAAAAGTTACGAACATGTCATTACTTTGTAAAAGTCCATTTCTTTTTTGTAGAAAGTTACAAAGAAATGAATATGCAATAGTCTTTTGGAAGAATTTAGGGTAGTGCATTAATTTCGGCATTTTTTCCATTTTCCAATGTAACTTTTCACTGTATGGCCCGATTTTCGTGTTTGATAGCTCATTTTAAAGCTTTTACGATACTGCGTTGCGTCATAAAAGTTTCACTGTACGAAAGTTGTTTTTTTATTTAATTTAATCAGTTTGTAAAAAAATGGAAAATTGCCGAAATTAAATAATATGCATTTAATTTCGGCACTTTACAAATAATCGATTGTTTCTCAGTCAAAAAATCATTATTTTCAAAAATTAAAAGCCTATCATTATCTCCAGACAGTTTTCTTTAATTTAAGCTTATACTTGTTGTTCAACGTGTGACTGACAAAAAGTTACAGCTAAAATGCCAAATGGTATCAAAATGAGCAAATTGGGAAAAAGTGCATTTAATTTCGGCACTTTTTAAAAGGACCCCCTTAATCGAGTTTAAGTGCAGTGCTATGACCCCTACACATTTCAAAGTTGTCTTTTAACTATTTACAATTACAATTTAACAACCGACCACTTAATTCAACCCGTTTTTATCTACAGCAATATGTGTGCCGAAATTACACTATTTTATTTTATAACGATTGCTCACCACAGACGCAACGTAGAAACACGCTTACCCTTTTTAATGTCTTTTTTATGGTATTTTGAAAATTTGGAGTAACACTCTCCACAACCCTCCCCCCTTTCGAAAAATTTGTATGGAGTACAACCCCCCCCCTTCCGAAATCCTGGCTACGCCCCTGCATTGTATAATAATCTAGAATTTAATCTAATCGAATCGAAATGAAAGTTTTTCTACATTATTAATACTTCTGAATATCCAGGTTTTTGTTAAATTCCGACTATGGATTATTTTGAATTATTATTAACTACCCATTCGCAAACGAAAAAAATGTAAACGTGAAATTTCTAGAGGAGATTTTTTTCTACATAATTATTATCAAAAAATTTGGTTTTTTTTGTAGAATCCGAAGTGTAAACTATTCCACCTGTTGAAGCGTTGAATATTTCAAAAATAAACTTAAGTTATTATCATAGATGAACACGGTCAAAAAGCCAGAGGGGGGGTGTTTACCCCGGGTAAATGACTTTTCAAAATCTAGGAGGGGGGACCTAGGGGGGGGGTCGAACCCCCCCCCCTAGCTTTTTAGGGGGGGTCGACCCGGGGTGCGAAAATAGAGGGGGTCAGGTGGGGTCCGGAGTCCAAAGCAAAACAGTTTTAAACCATAATTACTTTAATAATAGTTCTTTTTATAGGATAATACTACAATTTATTGAATAAAAAGCGATATTTAGGTATAAAAAGGGTGTAAAAACATGAATTTGTGTTAAAAATTGACGTTTTTGCAAGAAAATTTAGTATAAAAAAAGTACTTAAAATTTTCTCGAGAGGGGAGGGGGGGGGGTCAGATTTCAAAATCTAGAGGGGGGTCAGGGGTAAAAAATTTGAAAATTTGGGGGGAGGGGGGGGGGCCTGGATTTTTTTCTAGGGGGGCCCCCAAAATTTCGAGGCTAGGGGGGGTGGACCCCACCCTATCCCCCCTTGTTCATCTATGGTTATTATTCATAGTAATACGCAGAAAAAAAAATCTCATCTCAATAAATTTAGCTTCACATTTTGTAGTTTGCAAAAACGCATTTGATTTATGTGAAACAATCCAATCGTCCGAATTTAACAAACGCGTGGTATATTTAATAGCATACATGGGCACGGGGGGTCGGGGGGGGGTTACCCCCCCCCCCCAAATTCTGAGAAGAGGGGTTTAACCCCCTCCCCACTCAGAAGTGGGGGGGGGGAGAAAGAGTTAACCCCCCCAATTTTGAAAAAATGAAGAAAAAAATGTTTTTAAAATGACTTCTAACTGCCTCCAAACTTAAGTTTTAAGGTCAAAATGAGTGTTTTAAGCAATAAAAAGAGCTTTTTGACGTAAAATTAGCGTTTTTTACCTATTTTCCTTCAAAATCGAAAAACGATATGGGTAGAATGCACTTCAGAAAAAAAACGATATGGGTATTTTGCGTTTCTCGGATTTTAACCCCCCCCCCTAATTTGCTAATTTGGGGTTTAACCCCCCCACTCCGAACCAACTTGCCCATGTATATTTAATCATACTTGCGTAGAAAAACTCTATAGATTATAACAAACTGTAGATTATTCCGCAGGACGCAGTAACAATTTAGCTGATAATAAATCCGTAGTGTAGTAATTGCTGTACATCAGATCAAGAGTGCAGTTTATGCAACAATATATTAATATAGTCGTTACTACGGCAAAATGAGCCACTGTCATTATAAAATACACATGACTGTGACTCATTCTGTAGTTATTAGGGTCCTGTTTTAAATTTAAAATGAGTCACAGACACACATATTTCATACGAACTGTGGCTCGTTTCGCCGTAGTAACGACGTGTTGTACTTTATCAATATAAACATCGGTATGTATTTTTGGTTACACTAATTAGAAGGTCCGTTTGACGCGCAGTCGGACATTGTGATGCATTATTATATTTCGACGTTACTACGGCAAAATAAGCCACAGTTTGTATAATACGCGTGTCTGTGACTCATTTTATATTTTAACAGGAGCCTATTAACTACAGCATAAGTTAACAGCCCACGTCTATTTCATAATGAATGTGGCTCATTTTACCTTAGTAATGACGTGTTTTTGTGGAATGTTTTGTTCAATTATATCATCGCCTCAAATAAAATTGTTATTAATTTTTACGAGTGGTTGTTGTTTTTGTGGTTGTTTTTTTTTTTTTTGTTTTTTGTTTTTTTTTTTTGTTTGAGTGTTTTGGGTCTTTGGGAGGTTGTTTTGTGTTGTTGTGTTGTTTGTGTTGTTTGTTTGTTTGGTTGAGTGGGTGCCGTTTTTGTTCTTTTTCTTTCTTTCTTCTTTTTTTGTTGTTTCTTGCTTTGCTTTTTTTTTTTTGGTGTTTTTCTTTGTTTGATTTTTCTGCTTTTGTTCTGTTGTTGTTTTTTTTTTGTTGCTGAGTCTTGTTTGGCTGGGATTTGGGGGTGTGTGGGTTTGGGTTTTTGGATTGGGGGAGGTTGTGGGTAAATGTGGTGAAATTTGTGGCTTTGCTTTGTATTTTTTCTTTTGTGATTTTTTTGTATGCTTTTTCTGTTTTGTTTGGTATGATGATTCTTTTTTTTTTTTTTTCTTTTGAACGATGTTTTTGAGTTGTTTTTGTTCTTTGTTGGTGATTGTGGTTTGTTTTTATGTGAGTTGCTGGAATTGGCTTGTTTGCTGTTGATGGGTGTGGGGGTTGGGGGGGCTTAGGGGGGCGGGGGGCGAGGGGGGGAAAGAAAGAAAGAAGGGAAAAGGGAAAAAGGGAAAAAAGGGAAAGGTAAAAAAGGTCTAGGCTTGTGTTTTGAAAGGCTAATGAAAAATGGATGATGGGTTGTGGTAATGGGTTTTTTTTTTTGGGGGGGGGGGCAATAGGGGGGGGGCATAAAGGGGGGGGGGGGGCATTTTGCGTGCGGTCGAGCGATGTCTAAGATTTGTAAGCCTGTTTTGTGCTTTTTTGTGTGGCTGTCTATCCCTGTTTTTTTTCTGGCTGTTTTTTGGTGGCGCATTGAATGAATGGTGTGGCAGATGAAAGTGTGGTGTGCTGCCTGGTTTTTCTTTTGCGCTGGCTGACTGCCGCTGGCTGAATGGGCTGCCGTGGTGGAATTTGTGTCTGCCGTTTGTTATTTGTATATTGATGCAAACAAAGCGTTGTACTCGATTGGGTGTTTTGTTTTTTTTTGATTGATTTTGATAGGTGTGCTGCGTTGGGCCGAAACTTTTTCTTTTGGCCCCTCGCGCAAATTGATGTGTTGTTTGAGATTTAAAAAGATCTTGGAGTGAGCGCTTGTTTGGGTTTATTGAGAGGGTCTGACTGATGGCCCTGGCGGCAGGTTTGGCAGCGCAAAAAGGTGAAGATGACGTTGAGATGTGTGGGGCTGGTTTGTGCCGCGCTTTGCGGTCCGTTTTGCGCCCGGCAAAAAGCAGCGGTGAAGCAGTTGACTTTTTTTTTTTGGTGATTTTTTTTTGAGTGGTGAGACGGGGCTTTGCATTCGTTTGTTTGTTGCTGCTTGGGCCCCCCCCCCCCCCCCCCCCCGTTTTTGAATCCGTTTTTGCCCCCCCCCGCCAAAAATGAAAAAGTCCTGGAATCTTTCCCTTGATGACGCCATCTCGCGAATTTTGGTTTTCTTGCTTTTCTGTTTTTGCCTTTTCCCTTTTTTCCTTTTTCCGCTTTTTTTGTCCCTTTTTTCCTTTCCCTTCTTTTTCTCTTTTTTCTTTCCCCCTGCTTGCCCCCCGTGCCCCCTTTTGGATTGCCCCCCCGTTTTCCCCGGGGGGCGTGCCTGTCTGCGTTCCTGGCTGGGACTGGGGGTCTTTCTTTTTGGTTTTTTTTGTACTGATTGGAACGCCTTTTTTTTTTCTTTTTCGTATCTTTGTTCTTTCGCTTGACTTTTTTTTTTTCGTTGATTTTGGTTTTTTTGTTTTGTGCTTTTGTTTTGCGTATGTTTTTCTGTGATAATATGGTTCTTTTTTAATGTTCAATTAAATTATTACATTTTGTAAGCATTTTTAAAGCCTTTTTAGCAAATATCTGTCTCGTTTTCTTACCCCACTATTTTTTTACGCCTGTAATCATACGCTTCCCCCACAACGCACTTCTCAAAATTTACCCTTCCTGGAATATAACCCTTTATTGCTTTTGTACTGTTACCCCGGGCTAAATATCTCTCTAAGCCAGGTTAGACATTAGTTGACTTTTCAGGCAGAGATTTTGTCAAAGTAAATTTGAATACTAACATACAGATACAACTGTATTTTTTAGTGCTGAGATTAAAATTTTTTTCAACAAAGAAAAACACGTCATACTATTAATAAATTTAAATAGCAATAGCAAGAATACATGAAAATTAATTAATAAAGAAAAGAAGAATGAGAAATGAAGAACAAATTATACGGGCTATGTGTGGATCCAACCTAAATGCATACGTATGCATATTTTTATATGCATACGTATGCATATGATATGCATACGTATGCATTTTTTTATATGCATACGTATGCATAATTTTTTTTAGTTTTATGCATACGTATGCATTTTTCCGCAAAGTATATGCATACGTATGCATTTTTTTAAAACTTTTATGCATACGTATGCATTTTTTTTCTAACGTTTATGCATACGTATGCATAAAAGTTGCAAAAAAATGCATACGTATGTATATACTTTCTGGAAAATTGCATACGTATGCATATAAGTTGGAAAATATGCATACGTATGCATATTTTATCAAAAAAAAAAACAAAAAAAAACTTTTTTTAAATTTCCAAAATATGCATACGTATGCATGTTTTTCAACTTATATGCATATGCTATTTTGCAACTTATGTGCATACGTATGCATTTTTCCGGAAAGCATATGCATTTGCATACGTATGCATTTTTTTGCAACTTTTATGCATACGTATCCATAAAAGTTAGAAAAAAATGCATACGTATAAATAAAAGTTTCAAAAAATTGCATACGTATGCATATACTTTCCGGAAACATGCATACGTATGCATATAACTACAAAAAATATGCATACGTATGCATATGAATTTATGCATACGTATGCATAACATATGCATACGTATGCATATAAACATATGCATACGTATGCATTTAGGTTGGATCCACACATAGCCCGTATAATTTGTTCTTCATTTCTCATTCTTCTTTTCTTTATTAATTAATTTTCATGTATTCTTGGCAATAGTTATATTTTTTAATTTATTATATTCATGGTTGATAACGAACCAAAATATATTGTCAATTCAACACGTTCGTAAAAATTAATAACAATTTTATTTGAGCAATGATATCTTGATTTGAAACAAAAACATTACCACAAAAACACGTCGTTACTACGGCAAAATGAGCCACATTCATTATAAAATACACGTGACTGTGACTCATTCTGTAGTTAATAGGTTCCTGTTAAATTTAAAATGAGTCACAGACACGCGTATTTTATACAAACTGTGGCTTATTTTGCCGTAGTAACGTCGAAATATAATAATGCATCACAATGTCCGACTGCGCGTCAAACGGACCTTCTAATTAGTGTAACCAAAAATACATACCGATGTTTATATTGATGAAGTACAACACGTCGTTACTACGGCGAAACGAGCCACAGTTCGTATGAAATATGTGTGTCTGTGACTCATTTTAAATTTAAAACAGGACCCTAATAACTACAGAATGAGTCACAGTCATGTGTATTTTATAATGACAGTGGCTCATTTTGCCGTAGTAACGACTATATTATTATATTGTTGCCTAAAATGCACTCTTGATTTAAAGCAATTAGTACACTACGATTTTTTATCATCTAAAAATGTTACTGCGTTCTGCAGAATAATCTACAGTTTGTTATAATCTATATAGTTTTTCTACGCAAGTACTGTTTAATATACATGGGCAAGTTGGTCCGGAGTGGGTGGGGGGTTAAACCCCAAATTAGGCGGGGGTTAAAATCCGAGAAACGCAAAATACCCATATCGCTTTTTTTCTGGAGTGCATTTTACCCATATCGTTTTTCGATTTTGAAGGAAAATAGGTAAAAAACGCTAATTTTACGTCAAAAAGCTCTTTTTATTGCTTAAAACACTCATTTTGACCTTAAAACTTAAGTTTGGAGGCAGTTAGAAGTCATTTTAAAAACATTTTTTTCTTCATTTTTTCAAAATTGGGGGGTTAACTCTTTCTCCCCCCCCCACTTCTGAGTGGGGAGGGGGTTAAACCCCTCTTCTCAGAATTTGGGGGGGGTTAACCCCCCCGACCCCCCGTGCCCATGTATGCTGTTAAATATACCACGCGTTTGTTAAATTCGGACGATTGGATTGTTTCACATAAATTAAATGCGTTTTTGCAAACTACAAAATGTGAAGCTAAATTTATTGAGATGAGATTTTTTTTCTGCGTATTACTATGAATAATAACCATAGATGAACAAGGGGGGGAGTAGGGTGGGGTCCACCCCCCCTAGCCTCGAAATTTTGGGGGCCCCCCTAGAAAAAAATTCAGCCCCCCCCTCCCCCCAAATGTTCAAATTTTTTACCCCCTGACCCCCCTCTAGATTTTGAAATCTGACCCCCCCCCCCCTCTCGAGAATATTTTTCTAAGTACTTTTTTTATACTTAATTGTCGTGCAACAACGTCAATTTTTAACCCCAATTACTTTTTTTACACCCTTTTTATACCTCAATATCGCTTTTTATTCAATAGATTGTAGTATTATCCTCTAAAAGAACTATTATTATAGTACTTATGGTTTAAAACGGGTTTGCGTTGGACTCCGGACCCCCCCTGACCCCCTCTATTTTCGCACCCAGGGTAGACCCCCCCCTAAAAAGCGAGGGAGAGGAGGTCCCCCCCCCCCTAGGTCCCCCCTCCTAGATTTTGAAAAGTCATTGACCCGGCGTAAACACCCCCCCTCGGGCTTTTTGACCGTGTTTTTTCATCTATGATAATAACTTAAGTTTATTTTTGAAATATTCAACGCTTCAACAGGTGGAATAGTTTACACTTCGGATTCTAAAAAAAAACACAAATTTTTTGATAATAATTATGTAGAAAAAAATCTCCTCTAGAAATTTCACGTTTACATTTTTTTCGTTTGCGAATGGGTAGTTGATAATAACCAATTTAAAATAATCCATAGTCGGAATTTAACAAAAACCTATATTCAGAAGTATTAATGATGTAGAAAAACTTTCATTTCGATTCGATTCGATTAAATTCTAGATTATTCTATACAATGCGGGGCGTAGCCAGGATTTCGGACGGGGGGGGTTGTACTCCAGACAAATGTTTCGACAGGGGGGAGGGTTGAGGAGAGTGTATCCAAATTTTCAAAATACCATAAAGAAGACATTAAAAAGGGTAAGCGTGTTTCTACGTTGCGTCTGTGGTGAGCAATCGTTATAAAATAAAATAGTGTAATTTCGGCACACATATTGCTGTAGATAAAAACGGGTTGAATTAAGTGGTCGGTTGTTAAATTGTAATAGACTATTTCGACATAAGGCGTTTTACACAGTAAAATTCCGATACACATAAGGCCGAAAGTTGAAAACTAAAAT
>JASAMX010028020.1:0-20775 GCA_030248175.1 Microlaimidae sp. YZB2_3 | reverse complement strand
TTTAAATAAGATTCTATTAAAATAGTAAGAATACTATTCGTGGTGTATTTTTGCTTTTTAATTTATACTAATTATTGTATCTGGTAGTATCGTTTCTACCCTCCAATAAAATGCTCAGGAGCTCCGGTTATTTTAAGCGGAGGGAGCTATTACAAACCTACCCGAACTCCACCTTTTAAATGAGCGATTTGAAGTTTATTTAAGCTTGAAATACATTTTAAACTACTTTATGTGTATTTGTAGGACGGTTTTTTTATTGTTTTATATAAGTTTTGGAAAAACTTTAGTTTACAAAAAACTTTGACAAAATAATTAATGCCATCACAAAGGTTTTTCGACTTCTAATCCAGGGGGAGCATCTCCGCGCACTGTTCTGCGCTGATTAGTCGCAGCCACGTCATCTCATCTCCGCTGACCGATCAATATTCGCCGTGTCGTATATCCTCTATCATGTAATTTACGAAAAAATAGGCGGAGATTTGTTAAATGAAAATTTACAAACGTCTTTATAAAATAGGCCCCTGGGAAGGAAATTAATAAGAAAATAACCGTGCTAACCATAAACCTTTTGTACCCACTACAAAGCGGACTGGGACTGGTACTCACCAACATTTGCCGTCCAGATTTTCGAAAACCTAAAAATTAAAATTCAATAAATCTCAAATAATTTAGAAACGAACGTATTTTGTTAAATAAAAATACGAAAACTAATAAAACGAAAAAGGCTTTATACAAATTGCACAAAAAATTAGATGTATTCGATCGTTTAAAATGACAACAGCATTTTAATTTTACCGTATTTTGGTACAAAAATAACCAAACACCAAACTCAAATAGTACTTTGTTTGCGGTTTCAAGGGCAAATTAAAATTTTTATCCTTAAAATGACTACTAAACAAGTTTTAACTAATTTTTTTAAAATGTATTTTACAAACCGAGTGGATTTTGGTGACGCGCTTAGCACATTTGTACTGAATACATAGATTTGGTCTTTGGTGTTCGGTTATTTTTACACCGAAATACGGTAAAGTTAGGATGGTCTTTTTCAATTTAAACCATTAAATACATCCAAATTTTTGTGCAATTTATACAGATTTTTTTCGCTCTATTAGTTTTAACATTTTCTTTTCGCAAAATATATTGGTTTTGCAATTTAGGGGAGATATATTGAATTTTTTTTTGGATTTTCTAAAATGCGGATGGCAAATGTTTGTGAAATACGAGCCTGGGTCCGCTTTTGACGCCGACGCGTTCTGGTAAAAAAGGGACCCAGTCCGTTTTGATTGTCGGAAAGCGGTCGCAGTCCGTTTTGATCACCGGAGAGCGGACTGGGTCCGTTTTTGATCATTGGAAAAGTGAACTAGGTTCGGTTTGATCATTGGAAAGCAAAAATTCCCAAACCAAAAATTTTTTCGGGGAACAAGAAAATGTGAAACTTTTGTTGAAACGTCTGCGCTTTTGATGTTTTACTAACAATCAACTAATTTAATTTAACATATATGTCATTTGAAGTCATTTTATTTATTTAAAAGTTTTTGACAATTATAATCCTTTCTCTCTCTTGGATGGAGCCGATTATGCATATCGCCTGTACAATTATATGAATTAAAAAGCTGGATTTTGAATATTAAAGAAGAACAGTGTTTTTTACAAAAGTTTCAAAATTGGTCCACTTTGGACTGAGCCGGTTTTTTTTTTAAACAGGATGGTATGCGTGTAAAACGGTCCCAGTAAGAAGTGAGAGGGTACAAATATTTTATGAATAGCACTGGAAAAATCCAAAACTCGTTTAAAAGCAGGCATAAAAACAATAATAGCAGTGCATATATTTTTGACGCGTGTTCTAAAACATGGAAAACAACAAAATATTTTAAATATTTTCTTTGCTGGGAAGGAATCAGAAATCATAATCAGAAAATCAGAATCATAATCAGAAATGGGCGTAGGCAGGGTGGTAGCCATGGGCGTAACCAGGGTGGTCTAGGGGGTCTAGACCCCCTTTTGGGTCGCTATGGATAAAATTTGAGGGTCTAGAACGGCCATTTTTTAAAAAAATTCTTGTGCTTCGCTCCGCTCAGCGCTCAATTAATTAATTATATAGTCTCCACTTCCAAATTTGTGTTACTTTGTTTTGTAATCTTGGTAGACCGCGCTGGACCCACCCCATTCTTAATGTTTAATTGGTCTCCACTTCCAAATTTGTGTTGCTTTGCGTTGTAATCTTGGTATGACCACGCGGGACCCACCCATTCTTAATTTTTTAATTGGTCTCCACTTCCAAATTTGTGTTACTTTGTTTTGTAATCTTGGTATGACCACGCTGGAGCTGGACCCACCCCATTCTTAATGTTTTAATTGGTCTCCACTTTCAAATTTGTGTTGTTTTGAATTGTAATCTTGGTATGACCACGCTGGACCCACCCCATTCTTAATGTTTTAATTGGTCTCCACATCCAATTTTGTGTTACTTTGTTTTGTAATCTTGGTATGACCACGCTGGACACACCCCATTTTTAATGTTTTAATTGGTCTTCATTTCCAAATTTGTGTTACTTTGTTTTATAATCTTGATACGACCACGCTGGACCCCTTTTAGAGTGTTATATAGTGGTATTAAAAATTTAAAGGTTAGGAGAAGTAATTTTAAAATCATTTGCTCAAACTTTGCATTGCTTAGCTGCAGGTAGTCATTTCTCAGTTGTTAATATTTTGTAAATAGAAAATTTTAAGGTATCAAATTGTTTGTAAAAAATTTTTTCTTTGTTTTATAGACTTATTTTTATTGAATAATAGAAAAATAATGAAGTATGTGACATAAATAGGTTGTAAACACTCCGCGCGACGCGCGTAAATTTTGTTTTGACCCTTTTATAACGTTTAGAATTAGGATCCCCCTGGACCACCCTTTTGGAATTTTTGTTCAGGGTTGGACTCCCCTTGCGAAATCCTGGCTACGCCCATGGCCTAGTCCATACTTTTCCAAGGTGTCCAAAAGACAAAACACAAAATTTGAGTGATAATTTAAAGAACTTTTTTTAAGTGATGACTTTTTTTGAATTTTTTCTGTATTTTTAGCATATCAACCTATAAACTTATAATTTTTTTTTAAATTAACGCATTTAGATTGTCCACAACTAAAATTTTGATTTTTGTCTTTTGGGCACTAGGTCAAAGTATGACTCTAGCATAAAAGGTTATTAAACAATAAAAGTGCTGAATTTTTTTTGATTTTTAGATTTATCAAAAAAATAAGGTGTATAAATAAATCTTACGGCACTTGTATCGGTTTATTTTAATACAATCGCTCGGTTTATTCTGACATAACCATTCTTTCTTAACACAATCCGGTTCACAATAAAATTCAGCAATATCGTTGCAATCAGTCTCAACTAAACAAAAGTAAACTATTAACATAAAATGTGATATTTCTTTTCTCTTTATAATATTTAGAAAATAAGTCAAAATAAAAATTTAAATTAAAAAAACCAAATATGACTGACTGACCAAATATGTTTTTTTTTAAAACAACAAATACAAACAAAATAAAAAATATTTAATGTGTGTGTGAGTTCTTCTGAGATTCGTTCTCCAAAGTTTTTGGTCTCATAGTTTTGTGAATATAATAAAACTAAAGACGTTAATTTATTAATTTTTAATGAATGGTAATAATAATTAAAGTAATTTTAAATAAAGTGATTTATAAAGTTACTTATTTCTAAGAGTCTTAGGGCTCTAATTAGAGCTAATTTAATTAGGGCGCTTTAGTAAAGGCGCCTTAGCTAGGGCGTGACTTAGCGAAGGCAGTAAATGCTACTGAAACAATATATGAAGTCGCATATTTTTTATTTCATAATTGTAATGTAATACAATTTAATATAAGTTGAAGAAAAGATATTTCCTTGTACAAGTGATGCCCCCATGTACTGTGGACTAAAACTAAATAATATAACAAAAAACGTGCCATTCCTTTATAAAAAGCGGCAACAAAGTATGCTATTATAATGACATACTTTCAGAATAGTCCATTAGATACACTTTTTTGAGTTGTGCCAAATGTGCATGAATTAAAATGTTTTTATAGTGAGTCAGGACAATGAATTCAATGTACACAAAAGTCTCAAGAAGTTTTAAAAAATAATTTGCATATGATGTTGGTTAACGAAAAAAAAACACACGATCTCAGTACATGAAAATAACATAAAATAATTTAAAAAAAAACAACTGGTTGTGCATTTTTTCCTCATTTTTTCTGGTCTAATACAAATTATTTTCAATTTATTTTCGTGACTTTTGTGTACATTGAATTAACCGTCGTGATTCTCCACGCACATTTGTGTGAAGTGACGAAGGCGAATAAATAGCATATTTTAAATGGAAATCTGCGTGAATTTTCATGAAGAGTATGCCATTACAATAAGAGTGTCATTTAAATAGACTTTTATGATATTATGCCATCATAATAGCATACGACGTCGCCGTTTTTTGAATAATAGTTGTAAATTTTTATTTAGGGTAACTGACTTAATTTCGGCCACGCCTTAATTTCGGCCACGCCTTAATTTCGGCCACCAATTTAGGGTGTTAGAAAATTGGCTTATTTTTCAAACACAAAAGAACTAGCACAAATGTAACTGGATTAATGTTGAATAAAGTGTTTTTGCAAAAGTTTTTTATTTTTATTATTCTACATTATCAACATTTTCATACAAAAAGTGAATTTTTTATGATTTTCTTAATTTTTGCTTTGTGTTTAAACTGCATCAAATTTAGAACAAAGCAATGTATAACCTTAAAATATCTTCTATTTAAGGCTCAAAGTTGTTAATTTTCATGTTTTGATATTTTCTTCAAAATTATTTTGCAATGCGTTTTAACTAACTGCGCATTTTAAGATTCCGTTAATTTCGGCCACCTTAAAATTTAGGTGAAAGAACCTGCCGTTTTTTGCTGTTTTGAAATATCATTGTACTACCGTATTTATAAAGAATTTTTTTTGCTCGTTTGACTTTGTTTTCACGTTTTTTAAGCCAAAAATAAAAATTGAACAAAAATACAAGTTATTAAAACTCGTTTTTTTAAGGTTTTGACATAATTATTAAAAGTCTTGCTAATAACTATTAAAGTTCACAAACGGGAAAAATTAAGTTATATGTACCAAGAACAATACCTAAGGGTGAATTTGCGACCTTTAGAAATTTTTATTGTTCATTTAAGCAATAGTTATGGCCAGTTTTTTGTAGGTGGCCGAAATAAATGGCACGCGCCTTAACTTCGGCCACTTTAAAAAAAAAGTTTTATTATAAGTTTTTGTGACGTTAATTTGTTTTGTAAAATATTTTATATAACCTTATTTATTTATTTCGATTTTTGTTATAGAATCCTGTCTGTTTTTCTGAAGAAGAAACCCGTCGCAGATTTGAAACGTCAAGAAATAAATATTTTTTTACAAGGAAATTGCCAAACATTTTATTATAATTATATGCCTCTAATTACGGCGCTTGAAGGCCCTAGTTAGTGCTGTTAATTTGTCTGAGGAAAATATATAACGTCACATATTTTTTTATTCTTATTTATATATTTATAATATTATAAAGAAATTTTTTGAAGTTATATAGCCACATGTTGTTCCATTTTTTTGAAAGTAAATGTTTGAAATTACTTGATTATGTTTGAAATTACTTGGATGAAGGGTGATTGTCTTTCTGGTCTGGCTTTGGGTCTTACAACTAGCTTAAATTATGTATTATTATAAACATATCACAATTAAATTAAGAATAACTATCGTATTTTTTGAATAGTAGCATAGGTTACTATTTTTGAAAGGGTGTAAAAAGGTAAAACTTTTAATGCCTAACGGAACAATCGCTTCTGATATAGCCAAGCAGTGCGACTTATTTTTTGAGAGTTTCAACAAAAATTTTACCACAATTTAATAACAAGCAAGCTTTTTTAGAAAGGCAAGTTAATCTTGACGTTTCTAAGCAAAAAATAACCTTTACAAAAGAAAATGTCTTAAAAGCTCTTAAGAAATAAAAGAATAAGTTAAATAGAACACCTGACAATATATCAAGCATGGTCTTCATGAAACTAGCAAAATTAATTGCTGGACCTTTATCTTTAGTTTATTTACTGTCTCTTTTCATACAAATACACTTCCTTTATCTTGGTTGATCGCTGATATAATGCCAATTTTCAAAAAAGGTTGTGCTAGTAATCTTGATAATTATCGTTGTATATCATTAACATCTGTGGCTTGTAAAATGATGGAAACACTGATTTATTAACAGTTAATTAAATATCTTCATCAGTACAATTTAAAAACACCAACTCAACATGGATTTCTCAGCAATAGATTAACTTGTACCCAGCTCTTGGAATCTATAGTCGATTCGAATAGGGCCATAGACAACCATAAATCTGTTTATATTGTTTATATTGATTTTAGTAAAGCTTTTGACTCCTTTTGTCACTCTAAACCTTTATCTAAAATTTCAGCATATGGTATTTCTGATGATCTTTTAGGTTGGATTGGTGCCTTTCTCCAAAATCAAAAGCATGGTGTGTTATTGAACAGGAATCTTTAGGTTATTCTAAAGTATCATCAGGCGTTCCACAAGGCTCTGTCTTAGGGCCTCTCCTATTTCGGATGTATGTTAACGATCTTCCCGGCTACGTGGAAAAGGTTACTTGTTAGCTCTTCGCTGACGATATTAAGCTCTATTATTTAAGAAACTGAAATGACTCAAATTTTCATCTGCCGAGAGCTTTAAATAAACTAACTGAATGGGCCAATAAATGGCTACTTCAGGTGGCGCCACACAAAAGCTTTCTAATGTATTTAAGTTTAAGCAATTCTAAACAAAAATTATGCATTGATGGAAATGATTTAATAGAAAAGAAACTTATGCTCAAGATCTGGGTGTTCTAGTTTCAAATAATTTGAAATTTTCTGAACACTGTAGTAAAAAAATCCTTTAAAATTTTAAACATAACACTAAATTGTTTTCAAACCCAAAATGTTTTTGCGCTTTTAATCACCTACAAAGCTTTTGTGAGACCCACTTTAGAGTATTGTGGTCAGGTTTAGTCACCTCATTAGTGTAAAGATATTGACTTATTGACACTCTTGAGGAAGTTCAGTGATATTTTACTAGACGCCTTTTTGCTAAGTGTGGCCTTCCTCCAGGTAAAAATAATAATAAAAGATTAAACTTCTTAAATTTTGAGTCCCTTGAAGAAAAACGTATTAAACTTGACATAAATATGTGTTTTCAAATAGTAAAAAGAACCACTTTGAATTTGATAATTTTTTTTGAAAGGGCAACTTTTAAACGTAACACAGATCATAATTTAAAATTGTATAAGCCTCTTGCTACTCAGGATTCATCGTTGCATTCTTTTTATGATAGGGTAATAAAATATTGGAATGAAATACCCTCCAATGTTATATCGGCAAATTCTTTGTCAAGTTTCAAACATAAAATGAAAAGAATTAACTTTAAGAAATATACTTAATTTGACAGACACATGAATTAGCAGTTAATTTTTTGACTCACTTGTGTCTTCTCCCTTTATTCCCTCATAATATTTATCACGTTTTTCTTGAATGATTCCTTTAAAACATGTTTTATTGTTATGATTTATTTTTTCTTAAATTTTTATCTTGTGAGTATTTTCCTGTGCTATTAATAATTTATTTTCTTATAGTTCTAACTCCTAATTAAACGTATTTAGTTAAAATTTGTGATAATGTATTTGAGTGAATAAATTGATTCTTTCTATTCTATACTATTAGATGCTGGACATTTATTTAACAAAGAATTGAGGGCATATATGGTGTTTGAGTAATGATTTTCGAAAAATTCATAATTAGCTCCCGAGCCGTCCTGGTAACTATCGACATTGTCTGCTTGTTTAAACATATTTGCTTTTGATGCAACCCAGTTTGTCATAGGAAACTTCAGCAATTAAAATAATGCGTGCGCAACAAGCCGCCCTAAATATCGCGTGCATTGTTTTAATAGTAGTCTAGGCTTCTGTTAGCGGCTAGGCTACTATTTTTTTTTCAATGAGTACAAAAGGGTAGGCTACTATTAGAGATTGGGCTACTATTATTAAAAAAATAAGCTTTTTAAATCTTTGACTTTAAAAATATATTTATATAATTATATAAAGCATATAGTTATATAACACTAAAAAAGATTTAAAAAAACTTCTCTCGAATGTTTTTATTATTATCAAAAAGTTTAAAGTATTTCGTATAAAGCAGGATACGCAAGGCCGATGTTATTCGGCATTAAGGGCTGGTTCATACTTATGACAAAACGTCATTTGGACAAAGTCCAAAAGACTTTTGTCCTTTGGACATTGTCCAAAGGACAAAATCCAAAGGGAAAAGTCCAAAGGAAAAAGTCCAAAGGGAAAAGTCCAAAGGACAAAATTCAAAAGACAACATATTCATACTTTTGTCCTCTGGACATTTCCCTTTGGATTTTGTCCTTTGGACTAGTTCAAAGGAAAAATTCTAAATAGCGTTCATACTTCGTCCAAAGGAAAAAGTCCAAAGGACGTTTTGGCTTGTCCAAAGGACGTTTTGGCTTTTATAAAATTGTCCTTTGGACTTTGTCCAAAGGACGTTTTGTCATAAGTATGAACCAGCCCTAACCGTGCAACGAAATACTACATATACCAATATCAAAAATATATAACATAATAAATTATTTTAATATACCGTGCAACGAAATACTACATATACCAATATCAAAAATATATAACATAATAAATTATTTTAATATATTTTAACCAATATTAGCAAACATTAATCACAATAGCGTGTCTCGCTTAGGACTGGATCCAGGAACATTTAATTTCAGTATACAAGACGGGAGTTTTATCACTGAGCCTAGTTTTTTTTTAAATTTTATATTGTAACGTTGCTTTATTTTAATTGCTTCATAAAACTAAGCTGTTTCGAAATATTTTAATTTTAAAAAAAACTTGTTTGGACAAACAATATTAAAAGCCGTCATAATGCGATAAGTTTTTACAGTTTTAATAGACACCTTGCACTGGAACTGAGTTTATACAAGAAGTATGCAATATACATAAGTGTCACCATAATGGATAATTACCGTATCTCCTACTTATCTTTCGTAGTATGCAGATCATTCGATCGAAATTTCGCGGCTTATCAGTCCGTTGATCTGCACACTACAAAAGATAAGTAGGAGATACGGTAATTATCCATTATGGTGACGCTTATGTATATTGCATAATTCATGTATAAACAGAGTTCTAGTGTAAGGTACCTATAGTCTTCAGAAAAAACTTTAAACAAATTTTTTGTGACTTACGTTTAGCCCCTTAGCCCCCTGGGGGTCACCCTTTAAAAAAACGTTTAGATCAAAAATTTTGAAAAAAATGGAGCACATTTGTGTATAATTTACGTTGGTGCTAGCAAAACCCCAAGAACATCGAACGATCTTAACATTAAGTAAGCCGTCATACGAAAAAATCGGTGAAAAAAAGCGAAAACCGGCCGCATTCAAATCGAATCAAGCCGCATTTAAAATTTCACCGTTTGAATCGTGCTTAAATTTTCCGAGAAAACTTGAAAAAGCGTGAGCTAACAGCATACTACGTAAAGTTTCTTATCTCGCAGTAATAAAAAAGTTTTGATTTTTTGAGGCCCAGGTTTTTTCACCCTATCGGTCGTAGTGATGTCGTCATTGATGAAGATCAATTTTTTTATTTTATCTGATAGTTAAACGTCCAAGCTACACACTTATTTAAGCATTGTTCTAATTCGTTCAGCAGTTCTTAAGATATAACGTTTTAAACTTATTTTGGTCGCCAGTCTCAATCATGTTTAAATAGTAACAGTTTTACGGGATTAAACCCCAATAAATTAAACGTAAGCTGGACAGCTAACAAAACTTCTTTATTCCAACGTTTCGAAGCATAAACTTGCTTCTTTTTCAAGGTTCTAAAACCTAAGCAAATTTAATAATAAATAGATAAATAAAGCTCAATAAAACCGTTATAACACAAATTACTTAAAAAAGAGGCTTTATTATTAAACTTAAAATCAAAATCACGCTCACTTAATACAGCAAAATCTGAAATACATCCAATGCTTCAACTGGAGCTAAAAAACACTTACCAAAGAAATTTCTCAGCTTTTAGAACATTCCGACAGAAAAAACTAATTTTCTCGGATTTTCGTCTAAATAAAGAAACAATTATGTCTGTTTTTTTCTCACCTTCTGCCTAATTATGAACTTATTTTATGTCATCTTAAGGATTTTGTTGACTCGTTTTTATTATAATTATTCTCTTTTTTTCACGTGACAAAAGTTTTCTGTTATATTACCACATGTTTTATCGTAATATTGATTGTTTTTTCATTACATGCTTTACCTTTATTATAATTGTTTTATTGACTTTTATTTATCTATTTATTATTAAATTTGTTATGTTTTAGAACCTTGATAAAAAAGCAAGTTTATGCTTCGAAACGTCAGAATAAAGGAGTTTTGTTAGCTGTTCAGCTTACATTTAATTTCTTGGGGTTAAATCCCGTAAAACTGTACTATAAAGCTGCACAAATTGTTTCACAAATGAACATTTTCAATTGGTGGGAAAATTACTCAATTTTGACTTTGATTACACATTTACAACTAAAAAAAACGTCTCAAATCTCTAAATTTAAATGTCTACTTCAACAAAAAAAAACACATCTAAACCTTTATGGAAAAACAAAAATTTTAGAAATAGTTTGGTTGTTAATTTATCTTCTCAACAATTTACAGAACCTCAACTAGACGCACTAGTTTTAGGCGGAAAATTCAGCTTAGTACCAAACTCTATACCAGTTAGCGACTTTATTTCCACTATCGAGAATTTGTTAGAAACTGATAAAAAATTGTCTAAACACCGTGACACAATATGTACATCAATTGGAGGAACTATTCGTAATGCCAAAATGCCACCACACAATGTTCCAAAAGACGTGAGCAAAGCCATATTTTTTTATTCGATTTGCAATCACATTTTTAATATCAATTATTTCAACTACTACCAATAATATAATGAATGTGCACTTTATAATCGTGGTATTTCTGCCTTTTCAACACTCATATTAATTTTTTTGGATACATTTCTGTATTCCGCGAGATTTCGTATGCCAAAAATCGCGATTTTCCATACTTTAGAAAACTGTCCGGAGAGACCTTAAAGGCCCTATTTAGGACAGTAAATGTGTCTCAGTAATACGTAAAGTCACATATTTTTCATTTTTATGTTATAAATTTTTGATATTATTATGTTTGAAATTACCTGGAAGAAGGGTACTTTTCTTTTCGGTTTGGCTGTAGGTCTTACTAGTGGCTAAAATTATATTATATTATTATGTACATATTAGGGGTGTCATTAGTACTAAAGCTAAGGCTAAAATCCTTCGGTACTAAAGGGTTTTTTGAGCTTGTTTTTGAGCTTCCTTTAGTACTAAAGTGTTCTTACCAAACCAAAAACATGATTATTTAATGAGATTTATATCAGTGAAAAAGGCAAATAGCCTGGGGTCCACCCCTCACTCCTTCACCTCAAAACTTTGAACCCTCCTTCTAAACAAAAATCGAGTTTTCCTCAAAAAATTTTAAAATTTTTTAAACCAGATTCCCCTTCAGAATTTAAAATCTGACACCTTAAAAGTATTTTTTTTGAAACCAGACTAACCCTGACCCTTTTTTGCGTTTTAAAATTTTTAATTCTATCCCCTAGAAAGCCAGCGAGTATGGAAGGACCTCCCTCCCCGAATTTAAGATGCAATTTACCCCAAGTAACCAACCACCCCAACCACCCTTAGCTGCCAAAACTATGCTTACCAGTAGTTAAATATGTTATTTTTATTTTGAAAGTAATATAAGTGAGTTATTTAAACAATTATGCTAATTAAAATAATTAAAACGACTTTTATGGTTTCAAGGTACTCTGAGTATCGGGTTTTACTTTTTTGTTTTTCTTATTTGTGTTTAAGCATTAGAAAAGACAGATTTTTTTTGTTTTTTTTAGCTATTTTTTAAGTTTTTAAGTGCTTATATTAAAATAATCTCATTTTTACGGTTCCCGGAAATTTGGTCTTTTACAATACGTCTTTCAACATCTCGTCTTCTACAACTCGTCTTTGGGAAACTGGTCTTTTAAACATCTCGTCTTCGGAAAACTGGTCTTTTGGATGCGATTTTGTAAACGCATTTTTTAAGTTTTTAAGTGCTTATATTAAAATAATCTCATTTTTACTATTTTATATGGGCATTTTGTGAAGTTTATTATGCAATAGTTCTTGATAGTTAACTATTTTTGATGCCTATAGTGACGTGTAACGTCCCTTGACTATTGTCATAAAAATATGTGACAGCGCAAAATAAGCGAAAATAACCAGGCGCTGACAAATTTAGACAGCCAAATTTATTGAAAAAATTGGCCGATACAGGAATCAAACCCCCAACCTCCAAAGTCGACTCTGGCGAAATATCCATTACACCATTAGCGCTTGCATTTTGAGTTTTCACGGAAGGGATACAATGTGTCACACTATTTAAATTTAGGGTTAAAACTTCAATATACAGTACAAGAACATCTTTAAAACTGTAAAATTAACTATAAAAATAGTATTTTTAGAAAAAACTAAAATCCAATACAATAAACGTTAAAAAAGACTTTTAATTTGAGTTTTTACTGTAAATTTAACAGTGCAAAACTAAGAATTACTTTAAAAAAGGATCATTTTTAAACTTTAAAAACATGTTAATCTTAACAAAAGCTATGGCTAAAGTGCTTTAGTACTCTCTTAAAAGTGATTGATTAATATAACGTAGAAATTAGTAAGTTTCTACGGATTTTTTGACGGGAAAGGATCCGCTCAGTTAATTAGTAACTTTTACGATTTTTTTATTTATCAGAGGCCTATTAAAAAATTAGTGAAACTTCCGTCTTACAATAAAATTTTTCCGATAAAACTCCGGTTAAAGGATGCATAGAATAGGCTTATATGAAGCAAGAATTTATAATACTTAACAAGCATAATAAATTAAAAATTCAAAACAATAGTTTTAACTTTCAAATTTTACTTTTATTTTAGTTTCAGCGCGATGACGAGAAGAAAAGTCCTTCTTCGGCCAAACATCTTTCCATATTTTTTTCTTATTTAACCATTTAAAGGGTGAAGAAAAAAATGATTTATGGTTACTTTTCAAATATAAGATTGTTTTAATTAAAAGACAAAACATTTCTTAACTTAGTCTGTCCTTCCTTAATTTGTTTTGTAAACGAAAGTGCAGATTTCACAGTTTAAAAAATAATAAATAAAGTGTTGCAAGAACTTAAAATCCCTAGCAGAAAATTTTTCACACTTCAAATTAAAGATTTAAAGTCAGTGCACACACAAGCAGTTTCTGCTATCTGAATTTCATAGAAATCATCAGCGTCTTTGAAGTTTTTCTTTGCAAAGTAATTTTGTTTTAACAATAACGAAGAATTTCCAATATTTCCAACAAAATATCCTCACAAATTTGCTATATTTAGAGATCAAAAGAAATGTTTCGTGGTAAATATTAAAATTTTAAAAAGAGTCGGATTAAATTGGCCAAACCTTATTTTTTTGTTTTAAAACAACTATTTTTGTTAATAATAAACATAAAACAAAAAAAATGAAGGTTGAAAGAATTTGACTTCATTTACACATAGGATTTGATTATTTTCGTGGAATATATTTATATAAATAGTCAAACAAATAACAAAACTAGTGGTAAACCAAATTATACAAAAAAACCGCCGCACGAGAAAAAACTGTATGTTTAATATGTAAAAAGCAATTACCATTTTCAACGAGATTTTTCTAAGTTAATTTTACGAATTTTTTCGTTCAATCAACTAATATTATAGCAACACATTTCTTACCTACTTATTTCGTTAATTTAATCAAACGTGATTTACGACTTTTTTTTCAACGAATTTTTAGAACCACTTTTTAGAGAGTACTAAGCCTTTTTTGGTCTTAGTACTAAAGCTAAGGCTAAACAATTTTTGGACCTTTAGTACTAAAGCTAAGGTGCGGATATGAAATTTCCCGGCAATGCACACCCGTAGTACGTATTATAATAAAAATAGCTCATTTAAATTAAGAGTAACTACCATATTTTTAATAGTAGCCAGCCAGGCACTACACTACACCAAAACCACGCTGTCTCTAAATATTTTAACTTTAATTAAGCTTACAAATTTACGCCAAATTAAACCTTCATATTTAATTTTCCAAAATTAATACATATCAATATACTTTATAAGCTTACATCATAGAACCCTTTTTTGTATTATTAAAATCATTTAACAATCAAGTGCTTATCAAAACGAATTTTTTAGAATTGTATTAGTTTTGGCTGAAGCTTATTTTGTTGTTGAAAGTAGGCCATTCCTGAGTACCGAAATATTTTAATGTTAGTTTAGTAAATTTGAGTACTTGCATTAAAATAATAATGTGAATTTAGTAGTGAGTACTCAGATTATTCAAATTAATGAGTATGAGTGCGAGTATTTTTTGCTTTTTTTTGCTTATATGACGATAACCATCAGGAGCGTAGCTAAGATTTCTCTGTGGTGATAAAATAGGGTTATTTCCCACAAATAGGCTCCTGGTCGTAGTCCTCAAAAATAAGCCGAGAGGGAGATAAGAACCCACACCAGAGTCAATCAAGGAAACGAGGCCTCTTGTTGGGAGTGATTAAAAGTAAAGTTTATACAGGAAAAATTTTCTTCCGAAAAAAAGCATTAATTTGATGTGAGCAAAAAAATATTAAAAAACTATAAAGCTGTTATTAAAAAAAATAAAATTAGCAAGATGAGAGGACTGCACCTTACCACTGTATTAGAATAGAGCAGAAGCAGTTTGTGGGGACAATACTTAAAATATAATAAAAATATAATAACACTTGCAAAAAATTTTTTTGTCCAGGTTATATCATTGTTGTACAAATTATATACTTTAAAGGTGCGATGCATACATACTCAACATTTTTGTCGTTTATTTCGATGATTTTTGGTAAAATTTTATTCTGTGTCCCAAAATATTGTAACTTTTTATCGTTGAAATATTTTAAACGGTTTAAATATCCAACAACTTTAAAAAATGGTCAAAATATGTTAGTTTTTTTGTCAGGAAATTGTCCTTGAATAATTGTTTGTTCACTACGTTTATTTTTGTTACAAAAAATATAAATAAACACAAGCATATTTTTAGCTTTAATTTAAAACTCTGGTTATAGATTTTCCCAAAATTTTTGTTTAAATATTAGCGTTATAATGAAAAAAACCAGAGATTTTACTTCATTTTTGTGAAACGTAAAAATTATAAAAACAATTGGAAAATTTGGCTGTTATTTGAGAAAAACTTAAATAAGTACTTTCTAAAACACCATGTAGTTTTTGTTTTCTTATGCAGATTTTTATTTAAAAGATAAAAAGACGCAATGTTATTAAATTTCATTCTAAAATGGGTTGTTTTTATCACCAAAAATAAAGTAAAAAAAGTTAGGTTTTTTTTTACTAAAACTCTAATATTCGGACAAACATTTTTAACTAAAACCAGAGTGTCAAAATGAAGATAAAAGCTTACGATTGTTTTGAATTATGTTTTTTTTTGTGAAAAAAAGTGCGTCGCAAAAGAAAAATTGTTCAAATACAGAAGACCAATTTTAGCCATTTTTGAGCTTGGAAAGCTATTTTTACGAAAACAAGTTACAAGATTTTGGGACATAGATTAATAATTTAACAAAACAATCATCAAAATTGAAGAAAAAAATTTGACTTCGTAACACACCTTTAAAAACACAGTTATTGAATTCCATAATAGCGGACAGATTTTGATAAGTAAATAAAATGGGTTCTGAGGTTTGTTTTATATTATATTATATTATATTTTTTTGTAAAATCAGTGAGTAGTGAGTACTTATTATCAAATTTATAGTATTAATTAATTAATCAAATAAATATTTGTTGAGTACTAAAATTGTAAAACAATGTGAGTATGAGTATGAGTACTCCAGAAGAGTTAAGAGCTTTTTTTAGAATTTGTAATAATCCCCAAAAATTTATATAAAGATTTTGGGATAAATGTCAAAAACACAGAATTCTTAGGTTTTTTTTGACATCATATTAATATCTCTTGATTACTGAAGTTTTTCGTGATCTTTGAAATAATGAAAGCTAGTTTGTTTAGCATTCAATTTGACGTTTGTTTTGTATTACTTTTAAAAACGTTATCAAAA
The DNA here is from genome assembly GCA_030248175.1 of Microlaimidae sp. YZB2_3. Taxonomy (NCBI): domain Eukaryota; kingdom Metazoa; phylum Nematoda; class Chromadorea; order Desmodorida; family Microlaimidae; species Microlaimidae sp. YZB2_3. The sequence goes on along the minus strand of JASAMX010028020.1, from coordinate 4,453 downwards.
TAAAAAGTCCGCATCATATAAATATTTGCGACATCGAATAATTATTATGATTGAATCGTACTTGACTGACCTTGTAAATTTTTAGTGGAGGGGAGTTATGAGAGGACCAATTAAAGTTGTTTTAAATCGAGTTATTCGAAAAATAATCCTTAAACTAAGGTATTGAAGGTTTATTATTAAACCGTTCTTTCTGAAAATTTTAAATCTTTTGTTTTTAAGTAATCGATTTAATAATCCAAGTTATCGAGGTTAGTTAGGTTTGATTTGCTTAATTATGCGATGAGGTGCGGTTTTTTTAGTTTTAGTGAGAAAATATAATAAATATTATTATACATAATATTTTATTTTATTATTATATATAAAATTTTATATTTATAATTACCTGGAGGATGGATGTCCGTGTTTTTGGTTTGCTTGTAGGTCTCCCTAGTGGCTAAAATTATATTATATTATTGTATGCATATCGAAATATTTTTTTAAATCGCATTTTTTTAATCTGATAAAATTACAATTAAAAAAAATCATACTCACAACAATTTTTGAGAAGCGCGAAATCGTCACTTTTTTAATTAGAAGGTTATATTTGTTTGTGTAAGCAACAACTATAAATTTGAAAAAGTGGCGATTTCGTGATTGTCCAAGATTGCTGTAAGTATATTTTTTTTATTGTCATTTCATCAGATTAAAAGAATGCCACAGTGCTGTGTAATTAGTTCAACGTATAAATAAATTATTACCATATGGTAGAAATTTTTATTCAGTGGGCAGCTGGCCAAATCAAAAACAAATTTTTTATGATGCAAATAATGTGGATCTCAGACTAGTCCACATCTTTTCTGTCTAAACACACGCCCTAGGAGAAATCGCCCCTTTTTTCTGTTCTATTCTTAGAGCATTTTTTAAGGCTAGTCTACCACTTTTTTAAAATCAAATTAAAGAAATAATATTATAACAGTAGAGTATTAGCTGCTTAATGACAAATGTTTATAATCAATCCGTTGTTGAGATATAACCTTTTAACAGTTTTAATATTATCAATAAAAAACGTATTTTTCGTAAACATTACAATGTGAAAAACTTTGCCGACATTCTTCATTTTTTATTTACGGTTGATAAATTGAATTTTTATAATAAATCAAAAAGTTAGAGTCTTAACTATGCAATAATATAAATTTCTAATAGTGCCTGATTATTAATACGAATTTAAAAATATGTTGTCAACAATTTAAATTTTAAATTTGGATACTGAAAAAAATGGCTCCTAAATAAATTATTGCGCGATTTTTTACACTTTTCAAAGAGCTCATGTTTATTTTTGATAAAGCAGTAACAACCGAGGTATATTGTTTTCAAGATAAGAGCGTTTGAAAAAAACCTATTAATCAAAAGGAGAACAGGAACATTAATTACAAGATTTATCTCAAACAAAAATTCTCTAATTATAGTTAGCACGTTGCCATCAGGCTTAATCGTCGTGTGGCGCTCCCGTGCCACCGATAATTCAATATTATATTTTTTGAAATAAAAAGAAGAAATTTTATTAAAAAAATTACGTACGTTCTCTAGTTATAGTTGGAGCGGTGGAATGGGGCTAAATCGCTGCCCCAGTAAGGATTGCAATTATATTTTTTAAAATAAAGAATAAGCAGAAGATGAACATGAATTGAATTAAAGTAGATGGCACTGTGCGGTTTCCACCACCAAAAGCAACCAAGCACAGTCGTCTGCTGTTATTGTGCAGTTTTTATGAGGAGCTGTCCGGTGTCTGCTCTTTACAATCCTTATTGTTGACAATGGCTTTTTATTGTGCGGTTAGAAGTTTTTATTTTGCTATTTTTTAATTTATTATTTTGATCAATAAATCGATAACAAGGACATAAATAAAAAAATGGCTATTAAGAAAGTTGCGCAATTTTTTTCTTTTTTCCAATAAGCCCATGCTTATTTTTGATCAACCAGTAACGAAGGAGGAATATCGATTTTAAGAGTTGAGCGTTAGAATAATAAGAAGAAAAAAAGAAGAAGGAAATGAACATGAATTTCAAAATTTACGCACGTTCTCTTATTATGGTTGGCACGGCGCCGCGGGGCTAACTCGCCCCGTGGCGCTTCCGCGCCACTCATGATAGCACGTTTACATAGCCCGCCAGACATTGGCCGACCGCCCCCTTCCGCAAACTGAATAATAGGCCTCTTACTTGAAATATAAATTGAAGCAATATAGTGAATGTGAAGATACAAAAAACAAGGAAAAACGGAGATTTTCGAGATCATTTTCTTAGTAGATGTTCTAAAAAATTGAAAATAGTTATACTGTTTTAAAATAATCACCAGGGGCCTACTTCATAAAAATTGCATGTAATTAATTTACCGCTGTAAATTAATGAACGCATATTTTTCTTTTGTATTTTTAATTAAAAAGTATATTAATAAAATTGCGTTTAGAATTTAAGAAATTACATCTCTGTAAATTCCGTAAATTCCACAGTTACGTACGTATTTTTTAATTAATAAAATAAGAAGAAATTAAATGCGTTTATTAATTTACAATTACATAAACCTTTATGAAATAAGCCCCAGGATAAACACTTTTGCAATATATTTCTTAATTAAAACTATAGGCAAATAAAATCTAGCTGACCGCGATATTTGCAGTATTAAATCGACTATTTAGCAACAAAAACATTCAACATTTTTTACTAAAGCGGATCAATAACAAAGATTAAAAACTGTATTTTAATAATTACTTATCAAATTACTTAATTTGGAACCTAAATGCAAATTTTTTGAGGGCTAAAGTGGGTTTATTTATGTATATTATGTGTAAAGGTGGAATTAAAACAAAAATTTTGCGTTATTATTTGTTTCTTAAAAAAAAGTCATTACCGCACAATTTTAATTGGTCCCTTCATGTCTTTATACTAATTTTCAGCGTCAGCCAGATATAATTCAACCATGAATCTACACTTTAGATAAAATAATTTTTTGAATGAAAACAAATATTGGTATTGTCATAAGTTTGTAAATCTAAGCCAACTTTTTAAATGTGTTGTTTCTTATACATACGAATATAACCTTCTAGTTTAAAAAGTAGCTATTTCGCAATGGTCAAAAATTGTTGCGAGTATATTTTTTACAATTGTCATTACATCGGCAAACAGAAGAATTACAAAGTTGTTGTGTAATCAATTTACTGTATAAAAAATTATCATATGGTCAAAAAAAATTTAAAAAATTTATGTACCAAGCAATTGGGCAAATCAGATGGAAAATTAATTTTTCTTTTGGTCCGCTTCGGACCAGTCACTTTTTCAACCAAAAAATTTTTGTAAACGCACAATAAAAGCGTTTAGACAACAATGAATGTCTTGCCTGGTCTTCCAAAGCGACCACACAGACAGTAATAACACAACACAAAACTAACACAAAAAAGTATGTTTTGGATTGATTATTGGTTGAGAACCTAAACCACTCGATTTTCCACTTGTCTAGTTTAACCGCGCGGGAAATGTTGTAAATCATGGGTGGCGCGGGAGCGCCACGGGGCGATTTAGCCCCGTGGCGCCGCGCCAACCATTATTAGAGAACGTGGGTAAATTTTGAAATTCAGAACCTTCTTCTTCTTCTTCTTCTTCTTCTTCTTCTTCTTCTTCTTCTTCTTCTTCTTCTTCTTCTTCTTCTTCTTCTTCTTCTTCTTCTTCTTCTTCTTCTTCTTCTTCTTCTTCTTCTTTTTCTTCTTCTTCTTCTTCTTCTTCTTCTTCTTCTTCTTCTTCTTCTTCTTCTTCTTCTTCTTCTTCTTCTTCTTCTTCTTCTTCTTCTTCTTCTTCTTCTTCTTCTTCTTCTTCTTCTTCTTCTTCTTCTTCTTCTTCTTCTTCTTCTTCTTCTTCTTCTTCTTCTTCTTCTTCTTCTTCTTCTTCTTCTTCTTCTTCTTCTTCTTCTTCTTCTTCTTCTTCTTCTTCTTCTTCTTCTTCTTCTTCTTCTTCTTCTTCTTCTTCTTCTTCTTTCTTTCTCTCTCTCTCTTTCTTTCTTTCTTTCTCTCTTTCTTTCTTCTTCTTCTTCTTCTTCTTCTTCTTCTTCTTCTTCTTCTTCTTCTTCTTCTTCTTCTTCTTCTTCTTCTTCTTCTTCTTCTTCTTCTTCTTCTTCTTCTTCTTCTTCTTCTTCTTCTTCTTCTTCTTCTTCTTCTTCTTCTTCTTCTTCTTCTTCTTCTTCTTCTTCTTCTTCTTCTTCTTCTTCTTCTTCTTCTTCTTCTTCTTCTTCTTCTTCTTCTTCTTCTTCTTCTTCTTCTTCTTCTTCTTCTTCTTCTTCTTCTTCTTCTTCTTCTTCTTCTTCTTCTTCTTCTTCTTCTTCTTCTTCTTCTTCTTCTTCTTCTTCTTCTTCTTCTTCTTCTTCTTCTTCTTCTTCTTCTTCTTCTTCTTCTTCTTCTTCTTCTTCTTCTTCTTCTTCTTCTAGCAAT
>JASAMX010028019.1:0-16917 GCA_030248175.1 Microlaimidae sp. YZB2_3 | reverse complement strand
ATAATTACATTGTTATCACTTTTTCAAATGTAGTATTGGCGAGGCGACTGAATATCCCATGCAATTTTTTGTTGTGGTTTTTTTTGCACTGGCACAAATCTCAATCACTAGGAAACAAAAGGAAACCAAAAGTTAATAAACACCGTTAAAAGAATAGTTACCAGTTTTTACTGAACGCGTTGAGTTTTTCTTTCGTGGTCTTCTTTGAGTCTATCTTTCCGTCAAACATTTACCCACAAGCTCGTAAACTTTATATTTATGTGTTGTTATTTTATGCGAAGTATTGTAGTTTTCTTTTAACACCGGTTCTTCTTTTTCAACTAATTCCTTGGAAGACTGCCAAGAGTAACAACAGACAACACTGCAGCTGTCTGTATCGACGATGCTCGGATTGCATCTTTCCAAATTCTTCTTGCAGAAAGTGGTTTTCTCCAAAACGAAAAGATCTTGCTTCGGGAGACTGTGATTTCGGGTGACACGTCGCCTCTTACCTTTTTTAACACAATGGCGGAGCTCGTAATGTTGCCTTTGCTCACCCAGCCATTTCAAACTGTTTGTGTGCGGATACACAAGAGTGTTGTTTTCTATAACCTAAACTATGAAAAAAAAATTTTTGAATAAAACACTAATGGCTGGTTCATACTTACTTATGACAAAACGTGCTTTGGACAAAGTCCAGAGGACAAAAGTCCTTTAGACTTTGTCCAAAGGACAAACACAGCGTCAAAGCGTCATTTGGACTTTGTCCTTTGGATTTGTCCAAAGGACAAAGTCAAAAGGACAGCGTGTTCATACTTTTTGTCCTTTGGACTATTTCCTTTGGATTTTGTCAATTGGACTTTGTCCAAAGGACAAATTTCAAGTAGCATTCATACTTCGTCCAAAGGAAAAAGTCCAAAGGACGTTTTGGCTTGTCCAAAAGACGTTTTGGCTTTTCTAAAATTGTCCTTTGGACTTTGTCCAAAGGAAGTTTTGTCATAAGTATGAACCAGCCTTATGTTTTGGGTGGGAGGGCAAGTAGTGTGCTGATTAGCGTTACAAGCAACCGCGCTTAGTGGCTGTGAGGGATTATTTACCCATAATCTTAACAATTGCTCAAAACGTACGTCCATAAAAATGCTATATCCGACACACTCATGATTGTTAAAGTTTTCCTGCAGAAATTTTGGGCTTTATAACATATACAGTCAATACAGACAAAAAAACATTCATTGTATGTTCAGTAGTTTTACAATTAACAGCGTTTTTAAATTTTAATTGAACAAATGACTCTATAGATATCAACCAAAATTCCTACCTACTCTTGGTAAAACAAAAGTTCGTGATATTTAATTCTAAATAGGGAAATTGGGTGCGTGGTTTTCTCAGCCATATATTAAAAAAAACTAACAAAAATTGTATCCGCGTGAAAAATGTTGAAAACTTAAAGCTGGTTTACCGGAGTGGCAGCTTACAAGTGACGCGTTTACACCGTAGTAACAATAACGGTGTGATAATGTAACGCGCACGCAACGTGTTACTTGTCACTTCCCACTCCAATGTGACCCGACCCTTAGAGGGGCGTTGAAAGTAGAGCAATAAAAAAATTAGATTTTGGTTTAAATATAGGTTTTAGCGATATTAAAACTTGGCTAAACTAAAATAAGTGAGTACGGCCTGCTATGGAGCCCCAAATAGGATACTTAGAATAGTTGCAAAATTTTTGGGACTTATAACTTTAAGTGAGTAATTTGCTTCAGCGGTACAGGGCCTATGAAGCCGTCAGCAGGGAACTTGGAGCCTAAAAATGAGCTTTTGGAGCCGAAAATAATAAAAAATGTTTTCGAGTTAAGTTTAGGTTTTAACTTAGGTTTGGAGATAGGTTTTAGCAAACTCTAACTTTAGGCTCATAGTTTTATACTTCGGCTCCAAGTTCTTCATTTTCGACTCGAAGTTCAATCTTTTAATGAAATTGGTTTAAATGATACTAAATTGTTTAAGCTTAGATAACTAATCTAAGACAATATCAAACAAACGGCTTCAAGTTCCGCTTTCCGTTTTTCTAAGGTCCCGCTTCGAGTTACCTCGAGTCCAATGTCCACAGATCACTAATTTAACAAAATTTTAGGATATAGTAGTAATTGAACATTTCATTACTTGAGCACAAACCATCCTTTTGAAAAGGCGTTTCGCTAAAGTCGCCACTTTTCCAATTTTAATGGCGCAATGGGCAACTTTATTCTCCGGACAAAAGCTGTAGTATGGCTTCGCGTCGCAAAAACACTTTCGATATTTGGTTTTGGCGGCGTGCTAAATAAAATAAGAAAGTATCATAGACTTCGTTAAGAACAACAACTAACGGTATAAATTATAAATTATCAAACGGTACCTATACTTCAGTCGATTGTTTTTGAAAGGCCCATTTTTTTATTATATACTTTTATGGTATGAACTGAAAAAAAAATTTTATAGATAAATTTGTCGTAGCTGCTATTTTCGCCCTTCTGTAACGACCAATACTTGCTCAGAATTGTTTTTCGCCCGCAAAATTAACTAATTAACGCAATGGTAGCAAAAACCGTGTCTTGGCAGTGTTCCATTTTTTTCTGCGTGCGGTAAAATCAAAAACGGATTTAAATTTAACTCGCGCACGCATACATTTTCTTCGGCGGGCCAATGGTCCGAAAGAAATTGGAATTGGGTTATACCGTTAAATCGTTGTGTGAAATTAATATACGGTAGTTTAGTGGGAAAATAAACCACTCTAACGTTTGCAGCTACGAGTATTTTACCTGTGACATTGGATAAAAGCAAAGAAAAATTATTCGAAAAATATATATATTATTAATTGTACCAATGTTTTAGTAAAATGTTCAATTAGCCAAACAATAAAAACAATAAGATAATTAAAGTGCAAAGACTTATTAAGTATTGATAATTAAAATATTAACATGATTTTAGCTTTAGTAGACGGTAAAACTTAAAACTATAAGAATAATAAACCATTTTGTTTTATTAGGAAATAAAAAATCAAAAAGCAGTTCTCGTGGTCTTTGCAGTTGCCAAAGCTCTGTAAAATTATTTATAGGTTTAAAAATGCAAAAAAATGTTATTTATTAATTGACCTAAATTTGTAGCTTATTACGAAACAATAAAAGTCTAAAAGCTCAAGTTAAAAAATGAAATTAAAATAGATATCGTTAAATATCAAATAATTTTATCTACTGCTACAAAATCCTGAGAGGGATGATTAATCTAACCATGGCCATTTTCTAATCAAAATCATATGCAGATTATTTTGATCAATCCTATTAGAAATATCGCTATTCTAAATCATTTTGTGTATTCTCACAGATCAGTAAAAAAAAAAATAAAATTATAGAGACAAAAAAGTAAAAGAGCAAAAGAGAACGGTCTGAACGGCCGGCGTCCGTCTACTTGCGTCGCTTGCTAGAGCGCTCTTTTCTGCTAAAAGGCCGGCGTAAAATCCTACCAAACAAATAACCCAAAAAGCCTATGCTGTGCCATCTCAGACCGACAGCTAGCACGTTCTTTTCAACAGCGAAACCTAGTCCAGGTCCTTTTAAGTCGCAGCGCTTAACCGAGGCGAGGAGGAAGACACTCGTTTGTTCCAGGCCGTTCTCCTCAGCTTCTTTAAAATCGAAGGCCTTACAAGTAGTTAATAAACTGTTATTTTTACATCCGGGCTTTTTCATTTAACAAGCACCAGCATCCGCGACAGACAATATAGAAATCTACACGACACACTCTGTTGTGTACAAAAAGATTTTAAGGTTTTTAAGTTGTAAAAGTTTTTAATGTTTTTTTTAAAATTTTTTTGTGTAAACCCTTTTTATCCAAGCCCGTTTTTGCTACATAAGCTCTACACCATCTTTTACTTCTTTGCGCCTCTTATTTTTAGTACTGTGACCTAAGGTCAAAATGCATAATATAAAAATAAAGCAAAAATATGTGACTGCATATCATGCTCAAACACATTTACTGCCCTAAGCAGAAAGCACCCAAATTAGGGTTCGCCCTGGTTAGGGCACTTGAATGCACTTATTCAGACATTGCTGTTGCAAAGTTGGTCTTATTTAGGGGGTGTAACGACCCTAATTAGGGCGCGCCGTAATTAGGGCACGTCCTGATTAGGGTGCACCGTTATTGGAGCCATTGGGGCCCAATTAGGCCATGCCCTAATTAAGACTCCAAGAAAAAAGTCACTTCAGAAAACACTTTAATTAAAAATTTGCTCATGAATTATCAGTTTTTTAAAAACGAATAATTAAACACTTTTTATTTTACCATATTCATGATGGTCAAAACCCTCCCATTGTAACGGAAGTTGTTCAGTGTTAAAGATTTCCACAAAGTTATGACTTTACAGAATCATCATTTTCAGCCAATGAGCGCCTAGAAAAAAGCTACGTGATTTGCTCCAATGACCTTGGAAATCTCCAATTTTTAGTTCCTCCTACTTTCATTCCCACAAAGCAAAACACATAACAATATATTAGGGATAGTTTAAGGGTCCTTAAAATTCTTAAGGTTTGCAAAAAAGTTCTCAATTCTAGTGTTCTAAAATTCCAATAGTTACAACGTTTTTACGAAAAATATAGCGAAACAGTTTTTTTTTTCAAAAGTCGATTTTTAGGGTGTTATTGAAGTGTCTAATTGAAAGCCCTAATTAGGACTCGCGTTAATTGTTGCCATATGACCTTGAATAAGGTGCGCCCTAGTTAGGGCAGTAAATGTATTTTAGCAATATTTAAAGTCGCATATTTTTTTCTTTATTTTTATGTTATATATTTTTGCTAAAGTTACGGTATTCCTTACAGTATTCCTGTTTTCTTACTGTATTTGTTATGCAAATTTTTTCGCAAGAACGCTGTGTTTGTGTTAAAAACTCCGTACATAATTCTCTAATTCCGCAATTTATAGAAACAAATTGAATGTAATGAAACGGTAAAGAATTTACCGCTCGCCCGGCGGCGAAATTGTGGGTGTCCATGCGTTTCCTGCGATCCGCCTTGTTTTTTTCAGAGGCTAGAGTGAATTTCTTGGTGAGTCTTCTTGCAAAAGGGATATTGTGAGAACACTTCCAGCGCCATAACTTTGGTTTTTGCAGGGGACCCACGAGGGAGGGATCGCAACTGCAATATTCGCTCAGGCGGCGCTCTGCGCATCTCCGCGCCACCGACTGCATGATCGCCCCGCTGATTAGCGCGTACAGAAATGCCGTTTCCCGAGCTGCTGCAATTAGATAAATACCGTATGTAATATTTATTCATAGTGCATGCCAAATACAAAAACACGAAAGAACATGCGATTCCTTTGAACCACTAACAAAGTAGGTATTTCCATATTTCTAGTGTTAACAAAAACTCAATTGCAATTTACAGGAAAATTTTTTTAACACGAATTTTTTTCTTTTATACACTATTCTCAAAAGTATACCAGCAAAAAAATTGCTGAATTATTTTTTTAACGTAATTGTTGAAGAAACAAAAAACAAATGAAAAAATATAAAAAAAACGATAAGAATTTTGCGTATTTTGGGTTCGGACTTAATAGTCCTTTATGCCGCGCGGTATAACTTCGACATAAATTGTATAAATCACCTGCATATAGTCACCAAAAGATGTACTGACTGAGGATTCAAATAGTGTGACTTTCACTAATATCTATCATAGCAATATTTTAAAAACCCTGTGTTTTAAAAATGATTATTACACTAGTTTATTTTTATATCCTACCCAACATAAAAAAATTGCGAGTCATTTGTCCAACCACGTAATAAAATCCGTTTAAAAATAAATTTAAGTTTTTTTGTTAAATTAAAAACTAACATTTAAAACATTTCAAATAAAAATTATTTTTTAAATATTTTCTCAAATAACATCAATTTAAGCTATGTTTTGTGTGGCCCATCTTTTTTGGTATGCAAAGTTTTTGGGTTAGCAAAAAAAATGAAAAGTTTTGTATTTGTAATACATTTAATTAACACGCGAAACCATTAAGATTCTTTAAATAAATGTAATATTAGTTTTAATGCGTTAAATATAACAAAATGTGTAAAAACTACTTAGTTTGCGGCAAAATTTTTATTTGGCAGTCTGTAATTTGATTCATAATTTTGTTATGCTACGTAGGTGCTACAATTATTAAATAGCAAGCAATAATATAGCCTACCTCTTTTTGTTACGTTACCAAATACTGGCTTCCCAATTTCATAGCTGTGTTTACACTCCCAAATATGATTCCTGAACAATATTCGGCATTCTTCTGCGGCCGCTTTCAGGCTTTCAGCAATTGTTGGCAATAGAAATTTATGTTTTCGAATCAATTTTTGCTGTTCTTGATTTAGAAAACTATTCCAAAATTTCATCGGCCATTTCTGCGATTCGTTGTAGTGAATCAGCTGCCTAAATTTTTATTTCAGTAAAAAAACATAAACGTTATATTGTAAAATCTGGTACGGGGTCGTTAGAGCCTCAAGCAAAAAACTTGGAGCCATCGGAAATTCTTAGGGACTTAAAGCCACGAGCAATGGGAACTTGAAGCCTTTAAGAAAAGATTGATTTGGAGTTAGGTTTAGGCTTCGCTTAGGCTTAGGTAAACGTTTTGGCATTTTTTACTTTTGGCTCTAAGTTTCAACTTAGGGCTCCAAGTTCCCCTCTTACGGCTTCAAGTTCCCTATTTTTGGCTCCAATTTCTAGGTCCAAATGCCCTTGGCACCATCGACCCTAAATCTAAAATCTAACGATAGTGTTGTTTTTAATGTTAAAATAATAATTTACATAATAGCGAATATTTAAAAATTTGTTTGTTAAGTTTTTACCATAGGGTAACTGACTTTAATTCAGCCATTCAGCTAAGCCTAAAACTTTTAGTTATTAAATTTTAAAATGTTTACACGTGTGGTTTTTCAAATTAGTATAGAAGTATAGGCACCTTGCACTGAAACGCAGTTTATACATGAAGTATCCAATATACATAAGTGTCATCATAATGGATATTTACCGTACTCCTACTTATTTTTTCGTAGTATGCAGATCAACCGATAGAAAGCGCGCGAAATTTCGATCGATTGATCTGCATACTACGAGAAGATAAGTAGGAGTACGGTAATTATCCATTATGGTGACACTTATGTATATTGCATACTTCATGTATAAACTCAGTTTCAGTGCAAGGTGCCTATAATTTACAACTTTTAAAATAATTAAATGGACCGTCGCAAACACAGGAGTGTAAGCCTTCCAAAATGAATGTTATTTTTTTGCTGCTCTAATTGAGACAGACGTGTGCTAAGATAATCATATGAAAAGCTTTATAATAAAGACACGTATTGATAAAGACGGATAGTTTAAGTTTATACAGAGACAGTTGTGCGCCATGAGTTTGTGATTTGAATTACTGTAAAAGGCTGTTTTTAAAGCATTAATAAACCGCTTTTATACCATTCGTACCATTAACGTTTGTTCAATTCGCCTTTGGCAGATTTCAGAAGTGAGCTTTATTTTATAGAGCCGAAAGAGCCCAAGAAATTTGAAGCAGAAACTTGAAGCCGAAAATAGGAAACTTGAAAACGTAAGTTGCAAACTTGGAGCAAAAGTCGCAAAAATATGTTAGCCTAAGCCTTAACCTAAGCCCAAAAAACTTTTTATTTAGAAAATTAAATTTTGATTTTCTCTGCTTCGAGCTCCGAAAATTTTCCGACGGCTTTACAGTAAGTTATTGATTTAAAGCTGGTTCATACTTATGTAAAAACGTGCTTTGGACAAAAACGTCCTTTGGATTTTGTACAAAGGACGTTTTTACATAAGTATGAACCAGCCTTTATAGTTACAAAAACTGTCGGTGCGGGGTGTTTAGTACCGGTACGGTTCTCCATTGATTTTGTTTACTGTTACTTTTATTATTAGTGAGTCTGCATTGCAGGGGTGAATAGAAAAAAAAGATTCATAACACAGAAAATAAAAAAGTGAAATACATTAAAGAAATTTTGTTGGTTGACAAAATCTTAACAGAGCAAATCGGTACTTGTATATAATAGATAAAAACTCAAATATCAGTTAGTTGTTATAATTTGTGTTCGATGATTATAGTGTTATGGTATTGCACGATAATCATCGAACACAAATTCAATAATTATTTTTAGTACTAGAAGATTCATTTAAGAGCGTTACAAATTATTTCACATAACGTTAATATCCTTTTTGTCTTAACTCAATGTCGTATTTTAATTGTTTCCTCCTCTTAAAAACCTACTAGAAGTAATTATTTTCGCAAATTCAACGCATTTTTTGTCAGCCAAAATTAAGCAACTTACCACCAGTGGGGTTCTTGACAGAATATGGTTCTAATAACTGAGAAAACCAAATAAATAACTGAAGTTTTAAGAAAGGAGAGTCTCATCACAGATCCAGAATACCGATTTGTTCCCAGTGGTTTGTGGTGATCGCGTCAAAAACGGCCGTGTGTTTGTGACTTTTCCTGGCCCGTAATAGATTTTCGATCCACTGTTGCATTACGGAAATTGATAGCGTTTTTTGTGAGTTCGCACTCAAGCACCCGTGCAACCAACAGAGGCGGCTATTCAGACGAGGATCTTTTTACAAAAATTATTTCAATTCAAATCAATGTATCAACCCTTCCCACGCCGCCAGCCCTTCTAACGAAATTGCACTTGTACAGTAGGTTTTTCTTAAAGATACTCCTTTAGAAATCTTTTTAGCAGTATTATGAATAACTGAAAAATCACAATTAATACTCTAGTTTTTCATACTGCAGTGCAAATATTTTAATCATCGATTCACATTTTTCCAATAGAGCCATAAACTATCCTACCCGCTTTTTCAACACAAGCAGTCCACATATTTTGTTTTCAAAGCTCAATTAAAGGTGCGGCACCGAGTACGGGTGTGCATTGCCGGGAAATTTTACTTTAGCCGCGCCTTAGCTTTAGTACTAAAGGTCTAAAATTCGTTTAACCTTAGCTTTAGTACTAAGCCCAAAAAAGGCTTAGTACTAAAGCACTTTAGCCTTAGCTTTTGCCAAACCAACAAATACGGACATGTTCGTAAATTTAAAAAAGTATCCCTTTTTTAGAGTAATTCTTAGCATTGCTCCGTGAAGTGTACATTAAAATACCCAACATTAAGGATGTCTTTATTGTTTATGGCATAGGATTTTAGTTTTATTTTTTTAATATTATTTTTAGGCTTAATTTTACAGTTTAAAGATTGCTCTTGTATTGTATTGTATTACAGTTTTAGCTTTAAACGTAAATAGTCATTAAAAATGGTTAACTATCAAGAATATTTTTTGGAATAAATATCTAAAGCAACAAAACATATAATTTATTTTTTAAAACTACGCTTACTGCATAATAAACTTCATAAAATGCCAATATAAAATAGTAAAAAAAAGCTTTTAAAAGCGGAGCTTTTAGAAGCTCTGGAGCTCTTCTCTGTCCTTTTTTTGTACTGAATTTATGATTAATAAACGAGTGATGTCGTAGATTATTTTGTGAAAATTTTTTTGTAAATCTAATTTTTTTCAAAAATTGTTTAAAACGATGGAAAATAGTTTTAAAAATACATAAAGTAACTTTAAATGTATTTGAATCATAAATAAGCTTAAAATCGCTCATTTAAGGGGCCTCCTTCCGTTTTAAATGGCCGGATCTCCGGAGGATGATATTGGAGGGTAGGAACATCACTAAAGGTAAACCCAACGTGGCTGCAACAGTTGTTCGTTGGACTGAAAAATGCCCCCCATTAAGTAACCACTCAAATCACGAGAATCTGACGTCACTCGTATCAGCCAATCAGAATACAGAAAATGAAAGATTTAAACTAGAAATCAACTTTAGATGGTAGTTTAGGAATAATTCTTATTTTGTGACATAAAAAAAGAAAATAGTTGTTTCATGAACACGTAAACGCACTGTTGCAGCTACGTTTGGTTTGCCTTTGGTTCAAATAACTCACTTATGTTACTTTTAAAGTAAAAATAGCATAATATGTAGTTTTAGCAGCTTTGGGGTGCTTGGTTACCTGTGGCAAATTACATGTTCATTTTTGGGAGGGAGGTCCTAGAGGGTTTTTCCGCACTCGCTGGCTTTCTAAAGGGGTAGACCCGGGATGAAAAATTTTCAAATTTAAATGGGGTCAGGGTGGGTCTGCTTTAAAAAGAAAATATGGTGTTAGATTTAAATTTCTGAAGGGAAGTCAGGTTAAAAAATTTATAAATTTTCTATGAAAATCTCAATTTGTGTCTAGAAGGAGGGTCCAAAATTTTGAAGTTAATTTTGGACCCCGTCCTAACTCCCCCGTTCACTGATTTAAATCTCATTCAATAATCATAGTTTTGGTTTGGTGACAACAGTTATAATATTTTGGTGATTTGTCATTTTCTTGGCAAAAATTACCGCTTTGCCGGGCCCATACCTTTTGCCGGGCTTTTTCCAGCTAATTTCAGTTTAGCCGTGCTTTAGTTTTAGTACTAAGCCCAAAAAACCGTTTAGTACTAAACACTTTAGCCTTACCTTAAGTACTAATGACACCCGTAGGCCACCGAGTCCATTTTTTGTCTTCGATTTTCATTATTTTTTGTAAAAAACTTATCCCTGTCCCCAATAGCCCACAAAAATTTTGTCCCCAATAGCCCACAAAAAAAAAGAAAGCGGCTATTTTCTACTTTAATTTGATACCTTGATCGTTAATATTGCTGCTGTATTTGTCGAGATATTGCGTTTCCCGTACAAAAACTCTCAATTTTTTCGTTAAAAACACCAAACGACAGCAGTGATTTGATTAAGTTTGCCCAACATTTTTCTTCGTATTTTTGCGAAAAAATCGCTGGTTTTTTGTACGGGAAACGCTATATCTCGACAAATACTGCCCCAATCTTAACGATCAAAGTTTCAAAGTAAAGTAGAAAGTAGCCGCTTTTTTAAGTGCATATTTTGTAATTCAAATTTTAATACTTATTGAACAGTTTTTCAAGTACAGAATTGTCGAAAAACGCCATTTTTGGAGGATCATATCTTCTGAACCACTGGAGATATTTTGAAGAAAAAATTTTTGTGGGCTATTGGGAGCAGAAGCAAGGTTTTCACACAAAATAATCAAAATCGAAAACAAAAAGTTTACTGCACCTTAAGTTACATTGTGAAAAAAATTTAACAATGTAAAAGTGTATAGTGTAGGTAAATGACTTAAATTTGATCAGCCATTAATTCGGCCACCGGCTGTTATTTTTGTTTTGCGCATAGTTATGAAACGAACTGCATAAGGCTGGGTAAATGACGTGATGATGTATCTAGAGCCTTAAACTTAATTGAAAATTGAAATTTTACGGAGGGGAGGACGGCTCTGCCTCTGCCAGAAAAACCGGACAGACAAACCGACATACCGAGAGATTATTGGTTTATTATTAATAGTAGATATTTAAATGGTTTCAAATATTTTATAAAAATTTACAAGGATTTAGGAGACAAGATAAAATTTCACCAAAATCACCAAGATCGGAAAGAAAAAACTTGTCTGTTTGTCGTAATATCAAGATAATCATAGCTTGTAAAAGTATTGTTGATTTGTTAACAACAGTACGCAAATAGAAGTTGATTAAATTCATAAAACCGTTGATGTGTGCAGGTACATTCCCCATATGCTTTAGTACATTTTCGTAGTTATTAATGATTTTTGGGGAAACGGAATATATGTGTATACGTGAGGGTGGAGACGAGGGTACTGGATTGGACACAAGAGTACTAGACACAAGGATACTGGGCATAAAAAAAGCGTTCGCAACAGCCGCGCAACCAAATCAACTCTTTATGCATGTTGCTAAACATTTTATGTATCTTTCAACATGAACACAAGGTTACTGGCAAGCAAAAAAAACATGTGCCTTCCCGCATGAAGCGTGATAAATTTATTACACGACAGTCATAAGGTCAAAACCCTCCCGCATTTGAACTGAAGTTTAAAGATTTCCACAGCATTATGACGTTATAGATTCATTTTCAGTCAATGATTGCTTGCCAAAAAGGGTATTTTTTTAATTAAACCCATATGATTCAACCAAAAGGATATCTACTATTGAATCTTAAATTATGTCTAAGTTGTTGCAAATTTCAATACGCGTCAGGTGCGAATTTAAATGAACAAATAAAGTGTCAATTGGTTTGATGTTTTTTAACAATAATTTTATCAAACTATCATTTTTAACGGATTAGACGGTGGGAGCCAACGGAATTAGAGTTGAAGTTGAGATGTGCTGTTGAGTCGAGTTTGGACTTCACCCTAGGGAAAACTAAAAGTAAGTAAAGCAAAAAATCCATAAGAGACGCTTTAGAAAGTCTAAAACACTAAAATCAAGCTAAAAATGTGGAAAAAATTTCAATTTAAAAAACCACTGTCACAATTCAAATTATTTATATCGCCCGGAACAAATATTAAATTTGGCGACGCAGGAATTTGATTAGTGAAAACGCTCCTTTTTGTCAAAATTTATCGGCTTTAAATTGTTTCGGCTGAATTATTGTAATACTGTTGGAAAAGCAGTAGAGATCCATAATTTGTTTAAAATTCTTAAAATAATATGCATGCATGCATGTTTTCAATAAATTACGATATTTTTGTTTATATGCGGTTAATTCAGTAGCAAGAATATATAACACAAGAGAATGTCCGACTGTACACTAAATTTTTGACCAAAATTTTGCGAGAAAAGCCGCACTTCCAAATTCGTGTGCGACTTTTCTCGCAAAAATCCGCCATTTTCTGGAAGTTTTTCCGCGCTGCGATTTTTTACACAGTGTTAGTTTTCTCGCAGTGGGGACTGCAACTTCTTTCGCACTTTATGCTGATTTATTCGCACTGCGATTATTTTCGCACTGCGAGTCGGGCTGCACAACAAAAAAAAATAAAGCGGAGCGAAAATTTTGTGTTTAAATGAGTAAAAGTCGTGTTTTTTCTTACCTTAAGATATAAAATAAAGTAACTTTCCAACGTTTTAAAATTAAATAAAACAAGTTTCAAAGTGTTTTACTCCATTGAAAATGACTACCAGCGTCTGTATTTTTTTTTGTTGCACAGCCAGACTCGCAGTGCGAAAATAATCGCAGTGCGAATAAAGCAGCATAAGCCCGGTTCACACTGCTGCGATAGGCGACAGGCGATAGGCGACAGGCGATAGGCGACAGGCGATAGGCTCCCGTCAGTTCACACTGCTGCGATAGGCGATAGTAACTTGCGATAGGCGACTGGCGACAGGCGATAGTGGTTGGATCAAAGTTCTAATCTTATCGCAATTTTGCGATAGGCGACAGCCAAAACACAAGCAGTTTCAGCATATTACGTGCGAAATTCGTAAATTAACAAATTTATGTAAAGAAATAACGCTTCCTTGAATTGAATTTAAATACACACAACATTTTTTTTGTTTTTTGATGCGTTTGGTTCGTTTTTTTAAATATGGATAAATTTTCGTTATAATATTAATTTCGATGGGTATTTGCTAATTTTGGTTCAAAACCGACCCGCGATTTATGATAAAACTAAAAAAAGAACATTTGAATAAATTTTTTTATAAACATTGATGAGATCTAAATAGCCTATGGATAAATTATATCTGGCTGACGCTGAAAATTAGAATGCAGACATGAGGGTACATACCAATTAAAACTGTGCGGTAATGACGTTTTTTTAAAAACAAATAAGAACGCAGAGTTTTTATAATTCCACCTTTTCACAAAATATACAAAAATTAACCAAATTTAGCTCTAAAAAAATTTGCATTTATATTCCAGATTAAGTAATTTGATAAATAATTATTAAAATACAGTTTTTACTCTTTGTTAAAAAGTTATGTCTTCAAAATGAATTTTAACTTTCATCAGTTTAAGCGGCAGTTTTTTTAAATGAGGTTTATATAAATTTTATAAAAATTGTACACTGGACACTGTTTTATAAAAGTTTTACAAACATTTGATTTATTTGTAAAAATACGCTCGGTTTTTTTTATTCAGCCCAATGTGTGTATAACACTAGGATTTTCAAAGTTACAAAGAAAAAAATGACATTTAAAAACAAAGATGGGCATTTACAAAAAAAATCGAATGCTTATAATTTAAAAAAAAACAGTGCCCTGGGTCCTATTTCATAAAGGTTTTTGTAATTGTAAATTAATAAACGCATTTAATTTCTTCTCATTCTATTAATTAAAAAATACATGCATAACCTTCAGATTTACGGAATTTATAATTTAGTAATTTCTTAGATTCTGAACGCAATTTTATTAATATACTTTTTTATTAAAAATACAAAAGAAAAATATGCGTTTATTAATCTACAGATTTAAATTAATTACAGGCAATTTTTATGAAATAGGCCCCTGGCCTTGAAAAATATACCGTAATTGGAATCATAAACAAAAAGGTCATATGCTTCTACCCTCCAATATCATCCTCCGAAACTTCAGTCATTTAGAGCGGAGGAAGCTCCGGAATTCCAGAGCTTTTTTATTTTATTTTTTTTTTCTTTTTTTTTTGTCGTCGTCTTAAAATAACTAAATTTTATGCTGTAATATCATCCAAAATTGCGGCTGAATGCCAGATTTTTTTTAGAATTAAAAGCTAGCACAACTTTTAAACACTGTTTAAAATTAAAACAATACACTATCGCCTATCGCAATTTTCTTTCAGTGTGAACTGAACGACACTATCGCTTATCGCCTATCGCCTGTCACCTATCGCCTTTCTCCTATCGCCTGTCGCCTATCGCAGCAGTGTGAACCGGGCTATAGAGTGCGAAAGAAATCGCAGTCCCCACAGCGAGAAAACTAACACTGTGTTAAAAATCGCAGCGCGGAAAACCTAGCAGAAAATGGCGGATTTTTGCGAGAAAAGTCGCACACGAATTTGAAAGTGCGGCTTTTCATTTGAAATTTGAAAATTTTGATCAAAAATTTAGTGTGTAGTCGGACATTCTCTTTTGTTATATATTCTTGATTCAGTTAACTTCAAGGCCTGAGAAATTCAGAGTCGAGAAATTTAATCTAAAAATAAGGAAATAAGAGCCGTAAGTTCCAAGAATTTGGATGTAACCGCTTTTAAATTATAAGTGATTTTGCTTCCCTGAAATTACACACTATTTTTTACCCATGATTTTAAAGCATCAGTGTGATTCCACCAAAGCCTAAACCTAAAGTTACCTTAGCCTACATAACCCTTAATTTACTCCTACGTCAATTTTTTCATTAAGAGTTTCAAGCTTCTATAATTTTCTGACGATTTAAATCAAGTTTTCTATCAAACCACGGGTTCAAAGACCCGAAACACCGACTAAGTTGTGTAATGTGAGGATTATTTTGAACGTAATACTATCTATGCGTTACGTATTTGTTTCTATTTATAAAGAAAGTGAAGTGAAAAATGTGATTCCTGTTACCCAGCAAACAAGTGATTATGTTCGTTTTACATATGCTTGCCTTTTCTGTTTTAGAGCTTTCCAATGAAATCAATGAGTAATAATTCACATTTCACGTAGTTATTAGTTTTAATTTATAAATTTCATAATATTTTTGTTCAAAAGTAATATTTTATCAGCTCGTGTGTTTGTGTATTACATAACAATGCCTTTTTACTTGAACTTTAAAATAACTGTTTTTTCAAACTTTAAACTGTAAAGTTGTTAATTTGTGAAAAACAAAGATAATTTAATCAAATTATAATTAATCTTAGAATTTTTATTGAATCTCAAAAGTTTGCAGAGATATCCAATAACTCAAGAATTTAAGTTGAGGGAATAGAAACATAAAAAATTATCATGTTAACAAAAAATCCCAAAGCAGTTGAAGAGATAGAAAAGTAATATTATTTTATTAATTAATATTATTTTAATTATTTGTCAATATTTTTTATGATGTGCAAATTTTTATAAAAATATAATGTCTAATCTTTTTTAAATTAGTTCAGCTCGACAGAATCGACATACATTTTAAAGTTTTACGTTTTCATTTCTTTTTAATATTTTTTGTGGGGAAGTGGGAACAAGTCACAAAAATACTGTTTAGTATATTTAGTGTAATTTATAATATAAACTTAAAATGAGCAACTATATTCTGGCCTTTATTCCGACTGTAAATCTGCCTCTGCCAAAATATCACATGATTCTTAACGTAGTCTTTTCCACGCATCATTGCGTGGAATATAGTAAACCCAATGCTGTGTGAATTTCAAAACGCAGTCGATATTCTCATCGGTAAATAACGTGCTCAATACATGGTTAACGCTCTCTGTGTTTGTCTTTACTTACCTTCAGATATATAACGCGCAACATTGGCCTTTTTCCACAGCATTGGTTATTGATATGAATCATTTTTTAAAATTTTCTATTTAATAATTTTATTTGCTTTTTTATAACTGAGTATAGTCTAAGTTTACTTATTAACATTTAAAAAAATATCTGGGTAATGTGAGTAAAATACTTTTGTCAATATGAATTTATCCGTGTTATTCATAAGACTTTTGGACTCAGCTGGACTGTTGAAGCTTTTAATTTCGAAATTTCCACATTGAAAATTCAAAATTTACTCATAATTTCGAATTTTCAATGTGAAAATCCGAAATTAAAAGCCATCTTCAAAAACAGGGTGAAACTAAAACGAACTTTTTAAAGGGATAAATATGTCTGAGTCGGAAGACACCGCTTTAATTATACAAGTTTTTGTGATAGGTAAGATATATTTGTCCATAAACTAAACAAATTTGTCAAACCAATTTTCATAAGTAAATATGTCGTTTGAATGCCTGGAGGAATGTATTGCAAGATAAAAAGTGCGATTCGCGTATAAAAAGTATTTATATTTTATAAATTGATTTCCAAGGCCGTCGAATATAAAGAATATCATGGGTGGCGC
>JASAMX010028018.1:0-48921 GCA_030248175.1 Microlaimidae sp. YZB2_3 | reverse complement strand
CTAAATGAATTTTTTGTTTTTTAATTAAACGTCACAATAGTTTAAAATCACCACTAAAATAGTATTATCCTGAACAGTGATTTCGAATTAGTAAAAATAAAGATGAAATTTGTGCTTTTAAACTAATTTTACACCTACATAGTTTTTTTAATGTTTTTCTTGTAAAACTATTCAAAACTTATAAATTAATTTTAAAAAGTCCATTCCAAACTTTTATATTAAGCATTTTCTGTAATTGAAACATTAAAAAACTGGAAAACAAGCGCGCCCACAAGCGCCGTACCTACAAAGCGGGAAAAAACTAAAAATTCCCAAAAACTGCTTTTGCTTTTGCAATATTTTAAAAGTATTTAAAAAATTTTGAAAAGAAGGGGTCGAGATTTTAAACCAATAAATATTTGAAATATTTTAAACCGTAAAATGTAATAGTCACTCGCTGTTTCTCAATTTGTTGACAAAAAGTTTCATTTAGTTACGCACATTTAAAGTCTATAGTTTTTGTTGACGGTTAAAACTTAAAACAGCTTAAAACTACTCTAATAAAAAATACAGTTTTTATATTGGAACATTCTTTACCCCACGTTGAAATTTTCGTTTATACACCATTATCAAATAAATCCTTTTTGTTCTTCAATTCTGCCATATAATCCCTTATAAAAAAAGAAAATGCTTCATAACTACCACGATTGTTGCGTTTGTTGTTTTTTATTGACACTTTTATGATAGTATTCTTGTTGTGTATAGGTACTAAAATAATATCATAAAAATTAAAAAAAGCTTTTGTGTCTCTTTTTGGGCTAAGAATGCATAACAATGTTCATTTATGTCTATAAAGCCTCCATAAAAGTGCAAAATATTTTTTTATTTAAGAAATTTTTTGTCCAACCAGCGCACTAATTTTTATTTTTTTTTATTTTTATTTTGCTCCCGGGAGGCGGCGCCATCTATCATCAAGAATAAAAAACAGTAGAAGTTTATTATTTTTACTAGCTTTAAACAATTGTTGATATCGACTTTTGCGCGTGTAAACAACCACAGACCAAATAACCTTGAGGAATTATTCGGACCACGTACAAAATGCTAACTGTTGTTTTTGGAATTAGTTTTAAAAAATATTTTAACATTTTCGGTAATTTGCCAAAATCGCGTCGCGTACATAGCTTAACTATTATCCTTTCTGTTTAAACAAAAATTTCAGGGGAAAACCGTACTTTTCTAAACTATTATTGGTTCGATTTTGTGATGATTTAATGCTCCGTAAGTAATAAGTAATATGTTTTTATATTCTTGTTTTTTTTGCTGCTTGCTAAAATTACTGAATAAAAATTAAAGATTTATATATTTAGCTTTAATTGTAATGTTAATATGGTATATAAAAAGTAACATTTCCTTTGGAAAAGTTAGGGTAATTACTTGCTCAATAGAGTAGTTCGGAATAAGGGTTTTTTTAGGAAGAGGTACGTAACTACTAGCGCCAATAGTATGCGGGAAGAAAAAAGGCGAATTGACTATTACATTTTTTAAGCGATTGTTGGATATTTTTGTAGTTTAAAAATATAACCCCTATTTTCAAAATTTTTTAAATACTTTTTAAAATATTGCAAAAGCAAAAGCAGTTTTTGGGAATTTTTGCACTTTTTTCCGCTTTGTAGGTACGGCGCTGTGGCGCGCTTGTTTTCCAGTTTTTTAATGTTTCAATTACAGAAAATGCTTAATATAACAGTTTGGAATGGACTTTTTAAAATTAATTTATAAGTTTTGAATAGTTTTACAAGAAAAACATTAAAAAAACTATGTAGGTGTAAAATTAGTTTAAAAGCACAAATTTCATCTTTATTTTTACTAATTCGAAATCACTGTTCAGGATAATCTATTTTAGTGGTGATTTTAAACTATTGTGACGTTTAATTAAAAAACAAAAAATTCATTTAGCACAAACTGATACGATGATATTTGAAAACAGTAAAAACGGCAGGTTCTTTCACCTAAATTTAAGGTGGCCGAAATTAAAGAAATCTTAAAATGCACAATTAGTTAAACGCATTGCAAAGTGATTTTAAAGATAATATCAAAACATGTAAATTAAGAATTTTGAGCGTTAAATAGAATATATTTTTTTTTCTAGTTTTTCAAATCAACCCAAAATTTGGTCTAAAAATCAAACGATAGCTATTTTTGTTATTCCAGTACAAAATTATAAAATTTCTGTTACACTACACTTAAAGATCAGCGGAGGTTTAAAGTTTTTTTCATAGTTGCTAAAATTAAGGCGCGAGCCATTAACTTCGGCCACCTAGAAAAAACTGGCTATAGCTTTTGCCGAAACGAACTATAAAAGTTTTTAAAGATTGCAAATTTATCCTTAGGCTGTCCTTATCCTTATTGTTCTTGATACATATAACTAATTTTTTCCCGTTTGCAAACTTTAATAGTTATTAGCAAAACTTTAAATAATTATGTCAAAACCTGAGAAAAAAAAATTTTAATAACCTGTATTTTTTGTTGATTTTTTTTGGCTTAAAAATGTCAGAAAAAGACAAACGAACAAAAAAATCTTTATAAATACGGTATTACGATGATATTTGAAAACAGTAAAAACGGCAGGTTCTTTCACCTAAATTTAAGGTGGCCGAAATTAAAGAAATCTTAAAATGCACAATTAGTTAAACGCATTGCAAAGTGATTTTAAAGATAATATCAAAACATGTAAATTAAGAATTTTGAGCGTTAAATAGAATATATTTTAAGGTTATATAGTGCTTTGTTCTAAATTTGATACAGTTTAAACACAAAGCAAAAATTAAGAAAATCACAAGAAAATCACAAAAAATTCACTTTTTGTATAATTGCGATTATCATTTACAATATTTGCAGCTTAAATAATTTTTACTCTTCTTGTTGGTATATTGTGCAAGGAACTTTTTGCGCTTCCTTCCACTATGAGTTTTTTTCCACTGAATTTTTAAATCGTTTCCACTCATTTGTAGATTGATTTTTAATAAATTTAACTATTATAAATTTTATTTTTTTCTTCCTCACAAAAAAACTTGTGTTGTGATTTCCTTCTTCCTCTTAGTTTAAGGGTTTGTTCATACGCTCGTTTCTGAGATTGCTAAATTCAGCAAATTTTTTTTGTTCCTCAAGTGGTTGAGAAGGGCGCAAAGAAAGATATGGCAGAGCCTGGATTTCACAAAAAAAGAATTTAGAGACCTTTCCTTTCAGACCCACCCACATTGTAAACCAAAGCACATGAGCAGCATCTCGACTCCATGTTTTTTAGAAACCTACCTATATGAAAAAAATCTGAGCCATTGCTATAGGCGGCTGGAAAATTTAGGAGGCGGGAGGTAGATAAATCAATCAATATGATTGTTTGTTTTGCTTTCTGTGTAGTACTTATTACTTATAAAAGATATTGTACTAGCTTTAAAATAACATTAGCATTAGGCAAGATAAATAGCGAGATATATGTATGTATACTATAGAAAGTGACCGCTGAGCAAAGCGAAGCAGAAAATTTTTTGGTTTTTGGAGGTCAATTGTGGTACCTACTAAAATTATTTTATAGTTTGGCGCCAAGCGATTAGCGAGTCGCTAGAAAATTTTAAATTTTTAGTTTCTGAAAACCCCCAAATTTTACTATCTGGCGACCATTTTTTTGGGGGCAGGGGCGGCCGCCTTCCCCCGCCCAACCACTATTATTTTTCTCCCTATCCGACCGTTCGGGGGGGGGGCGGCAGCCCCCCTCTGCCTTCCTGGTTACGTCGCTGGCTGGCGAAGACCTTAGAAAACTAAGAGCAGAACTGTAACTGTGCACGGTCTGGAAATGCGCCCTCGCTTTATTGGAGGATTCGCAAGTACCCTAAAAATATGACGCCATTTTTGACCTATGATGACGCCATCACCGCGAATTTTTTCGCTGTTTTTAGCCTATTTCAATATTTTAAACCATTTTAGACCTTTTTTTACCTTATTTTCGCTTTTTTGCCCCTTTTTTCCCTTTTTCCTTTTTTTCCACTTTTTTCTTCTTTTTTCTCTTTCTCCTCTGCTTGTCCCCCCGATTTATTGCCCCCCTCTCCCCTCTCAAAAAATTAAAAGTATATTAATTTTTTTATACTTAGTTTTCTTCCAAAAACGTGAATTTTTAACACAAATTCATGTTTTTACACCCTTTTTATATTAGAATATCGGTTTTTATTCAATAAAATGTAGTATTATCTTATAAAAAACTATTACTAGTTTTAAACCTTTAATGGTTTAAAACTATTTTGCTTTTAGCATTGGACCCCACCTGACCTCCTTCTGGGGTTCAAAATCTTCTACCCTGGGTTAACGTCGACCCCCCTAGAAAGCTAGGGGGGATTCGACCCCCCTAGTTTTAGTTTTTGAAATGTCATTTACCTGGGGTAAACAAAACACCCCCCTAGCTTCGGTGACCGTATTTATCTATGCCCCCCTGCTGGACCCCCCTCCTAGCTTTCAAACGGTCATTAAGCCGAGATAGCCACCCCCCTAGCTTGCTCATGTATGGTGGTGTCTGAGCTACCACCAACTTTTTTGAAGTTCCACCAATGTTGGATCCTGTATAGATGCCTACCATTTTAAAAATATTTTGATTTTAACTTTAATATTGTATTATTCAGCTAAGATACAAAATGAATATGGGTACGAAAATTTCTTAGAAAACTTTTTTTTAGAAAAAAAAGAGATGGAAATACAGGTTTGTCCGCGTGGCTGATTGCATTCGATGGCGACATACTAACCAACAAATGACGATGAGTTCTTTCATTCAAAAGCTCAGTAAGATTTATATTATAATTTACTTTTGTACAAGTCATCAACGCGTAAAAAATGTTACTTACAAATCTAAGTTTTTTTAAAGTCAGTTTCTACATATCAATCTCATATTTAACGCTTAAAATTTAATTAAGCAACTCTGTATAATGACAGTGACAATTTTTGTTGCCAAATGATCTTTTGTTCAGATGTTAAAACAATTTTAAAATTGTTTACCTTACCTTTAAATTAAATTAAGTTTTTCCATCAACCATTTTCCAAGAATATTTTGGTGAAATGTACTTTTAGTTTTCATGATAGTTTGCGATTTAATTACTATTAAAAACTGAAAATGAAATTTGAATGTTCAAAACGGTTTTTGTTTATTTAGTATTTTGTGGTACCAAAATTAAAAATAAAAACATTATAACAGGCATAGGTGAGCAGGGCGGGTTGGGGGGATTATACTCCCCAAAAATCCCAAATACTGCTGACACCCCCCTCCCCCTAAAATTTGGGGATACTCCGGACACCCCCTCCCCAAAATTTTGGGAGTCCCAGTACTAAAAACACTAAAAAATGAGGTGTTTGAGGTATATCGAAAAAAAAGTTGTTTTGGAACACCCCCTCCCAAATTTGGGGTATCGGGTATACTCGAATACTCCCCCCCTAAAAAACTCCAGGAGGCTGCCCACCTATCATAACAGGATTACGTTTTTTATAGCTTAGTTGGCTAAAGTGATGAATATAGCATAATGGCAGGCAACTCTAGGTCGGAATTTAGGATCACTTAGGTGAGGGTTTGCAACACACTTAAAACTCAATTTTTAGCGTTAAAAAATAAGATGAATACTTCGTTTTAATGTTTAAAATAATAATGCTATTTAGCTATAAAAAGTTTAAAAATAGCATGATGTCAAAATGTCTACTGTCAAAATTCTCGGTTTTAGTTCAAAAAAAAACGGATGGGAAGAGGAAGGGGTTTTATACTTGTAGGGTTATGTAGGTAGGGTTACTTTACTGGATTAGGGGTAAATAAAATTATAACTTGAGGGAGATATAAAAGCAGGAAAAAATCTATAAGCAAGCAGCCTTTATGATTTTGCGAGGTATACCTCCAAAATGCAAAAAGTAAGTAATAAGTTGGAGTAAGTAAATTTTCGTTAAAATTATTTTGGTAGCTTGGGCACAAAAATATTTATTTTAGAGGAGAAACGGGGGCACAAGAGGGGAGCCAGTAACGTGAGCCAAGCCAGCGTCTCTTCAGTAGGTTCTAAAAGCGGTTCGGACAGCGTGGTTTTCGGTTGCGAATCGGGAGACATTCCGCATCACATGATGGAGAGTCCTTCCTTCTCCGGTGGCGTCCTGCAATTGATGGACTCGGAACCGGAACACGGAGGATCTAACGGACCCAGCGCCACAACCCCCCTTGCCAACCATCCAGGTCCAAGACCCAGCTCCGCCCTCGCCACCGGAGACTTAGGTATATACCATTAAATTTGTTTTTATGTTAATTTTTTCTTACGAGCATACGCAAGGCCGGAGGAGTAACTATTTTTTACAATTTTTTCAACTAATTTTTTAATATAAAAACAAGACGACAAAAAGTAACATTTCATTATTAACTGTTTTAAGTGGCACAACTAGGTTTTTTTCTAAACTCAAAACAAAAAAAAAGAATAAAAAAAACCTATTTAATTGTGAACTAGAAATAACAAAAAACATACTCTCATTTTTAACATTTATAGGTCATCCTATGTTCAGTTCATCACTTTTAAGACGCAAATCCCGTCTTTCGAAAAATCTCCAGGATGTGTTAACGGACCCCACTTCTTTGGCATATTTTCTTCAATACATGGACAGTTTGGGCCTCGTGCATCTAGTTAAATTTTTATTGGACGTGGAAAGTTTTCACGTTTCCGCCGTCTCGTGCAATAAACGTGGTGGTTTTAAGACACGTTGCGCGTCGCCACCGCCAATTAGTGCAACAACTGCAATAGCCGAACAAAGAAGGAATCGCGATTCTATAATTACAATTACTGACCAAACAAATAAAACGCACGCCACTGGCTCCGCTGATCTGGTTGCGGAAGAAGATTCGAATTTGAGGTAAACTTTAATTAAGATTAGAATTACATTTCATAAAAAAGAAAAAAATATTAAAAAAAAAGGAAAGAAATCTGGCACGAAAAGAAAATTTCGCCCCGAAGATGGCCCTATGTTTTAACAGCTTCCCGGAGAGGAGTAATTTTCGTGGGCCAGTTTAGAACTTTAACGGGGGAGTGGGAAATTCCGTGTTAAGTTAATCCTGAAATAAAGTCGGAAAAGAAGTTAATAGCGACTATGATCCAAGTAAATAATAACTTCTCCTTCGATCTCAACGCTTAAATACCCCAGCCGCCTGCCACATGAGCCAAGTCGGTTGATATGTTTAAGTGGGAGGATATTAAACTTTAGAAATATTTACAAAGGTTATTTTATGAACTTTTAATTATTTAAAATATTTATTTATGAGTAAAGAATTGAGGATAAACCAGGGCCTTACAGTACCCAAAAATATGACGCCATTTTTTACCTATTGTGATGCTATCATCGCGAAATTTTTGCAATTTTTAGCCTATTTCAATGCATTTTAAGCCATTTTAGATCTATTTTTACCTTATTTTCGCTTTTTTTGTCCTTTTTTCTCTTTTTTTTCTTTTTTTTTCGTTCTCTGCTGCTTGGCCCCCTCCCCGTTTCAAAAAAGTTGCCTCCCGTGCCCTGCATTTTGGAATTGCCCCCTCTCAATAAAACCCGGGGGGGGGGGAAAGAGCACAGGTCTGCTGGGCATTTCTGAAAAAAAAACCCACAAACTTCGAAAGCAGGAACAGCCCAAGATTTTTTGGAATATAATCTTAGCCTGAAAACAAGACAAAAATTAAAATTTTGCACAAATACTTCAGCAATGCTGATTTTTAAATTTTGTATGTATGTAGAGGTACGTACGAAAACAAGAGGGCATTACCAGGGGCGTAGCCAGGATTTCGGAAAGGGGGGTTGTACTCCATACAAATTTTTCTAAGGGGGGGGGGGGTTGAAGAGTATTGTACTCCAAATTTTCAAAATACCGTAAAAAAAGACCGTAAGTGATTCTTTTTGCTGTTGTTTGCATTGTTTTTTGAAGTTGAACTTAAAAAATTTTAGGTTTAAAAAGGTATAACATTAAAAATAGTGTGACAGCACGAAAAAATTTTAAAGAATTGTTTTGAAATTCATTAAAAACCACTTAAAAGTTGTAAAAAGGTGTATAAGTGTCAAGCGCTGAGCGGAGCGAAGCGTGAAGAAATTTTTTAAAATTTGTTCTCTTAGGACCATACATGGGCACGGGAGGGGGGTTGGGGGGGTTAACCCCCCAAATTCTGAGAAGGGGGGTTTAACCCCCCCCCCACTCAGAAGTGGGGGGAGAGAAAAAGTTAACCCCCCCCCCCCAATTTTGGAAAAATGAAGAAAAAAATGTCTTTAAAATGACTTCTAACTGCCTCCAAACTTAAGTTTTGAGGTCAAAATGAATGTTTTAAGCAATAAAAAGCTCAAAAATGCAATAAAAAGGGCTTTTTGACCTTAAATTAGCGTTTTTTACCTATTTTTTCTTCAAAATCGTAAAACGATATGGGTAAAATGCACTCCAGAAAAAAAACACGATATAAGTATTTTGCGTTTCTCGGATTTTAACCCCCCCCCCTAATTTGGGGTTTAACCCCCCCACTACGGACCAACTTGCCCATGTATGCTTAGGACCCCCAAATTTTTACCTCAGCCAGCCCAAAGGGGAGGTTACAACCCCCATAACTCCTCCCCCTTCCCTGGCTACGCCCTTGGGTATTACAAACCATGCACAAGTATGCTCAATAATAAACTTAATTCTGATTTTTGCTCAGAAACATTATTTTGACAATGTTGTAAGAAAATGAAAATTAAATTTGTATTTTAGTTTGGACAGTGGTGTGGTGCAAGACGATTGTGGTAGTATTAGCTGTGATAAAATCTATTCTTGGTCTTCAAACATTTCTTCAGGGGCACGTAGGAATGATATTTATCCAAGCGATGGTTGTCCCTCTTCTAGTGATAAAGAAACTATATGTTGTGACGTTAGTGCGGGCATTAGACAAGGTTAAACAAATTTGAATTATTATTGATGTTATAAATGTTAATAAGTAGGCTTGGCCCAGGTACGTACCTAGGGTTTCATTGGGAGGGGGGAACGGATTTCAGTACAAAAAATTCGAGGGGGAAGGGCTTCTGCTTTTTTAACCTTTTCAAAAAATAGAGGGGGCGGAGTCCCTCCCTCTCCTATTTTTTGAAAGGGTTAAAAAAAGCAGGGATAAACGACGTAGATAAAGCTGTATGATACATTGTTTTTGGCCTAATAACGTATTATGTAATGTTTTTAGCGGTAAAATATGTTTTCATGGTTAAAAAATACATTGGTAAAGCCTGAATTTCAGAAAAAAAAATGAATTTAGAGACCTTTCAAACCCCCTGGCTACACCAACGATATAAAACAAAGCAAATGAGCATTTTAATTTTAGGGGTTAATTGTAGCCCCAAAACTATTTTATTGTTTGGCGCCGAGCGATTAACGAGGCGCTAGAAAATTTTAAATTTTTAACTTCTGAAAACCCCCTTAATTTTACGGTCTGGCGACCGTTTTGGCGAAAGGAGGTGGCCGCCCCCATCCATCCCCTAGTTAAATCCCTAGTTTGGCCTGCCTCTATTTGGCCAGAAATTATAGCCGTCCATCCCCTAGTTAAATCCCTGGTTTGGCCTGCCTCTATTTGCCCAGGAATTATAGCAAAAAAACGAAATTATATTGTTGGGATCTATACCTGGACGCTAATCTTAAAAATTTATCTGAGTCGGAGTTTATTCTTTGATTGCTGTTGACTGAAAACGATAACAATTTATAGATTTTTTAGTGTATAATCTGCCCACATATGGTATGTACAAAAACTTAATCTAAATCTAACGAATTTGGCTCAAATTCTCAGGAATTAAACTGCAATTTTTTCTTCTTCACCCTCTTCTTCTCTCCTTCCTTCTCTTAATTCTTCCTTCCCTCTATCAACAAATTCGAAAACTTATTGTCATTTGATTTTTAAGAGGACAAAAGACAGTTATAAAATGAGGTTGTAGATAACATTTTTAGAATAATTATTTTACTTAAAACAGAGGGAATTGATAAGACTGATTATATACTCAATGCTGCTGATTTTAAAACCAAATTAACAATGCAATTAAATAACACTGTTTTCTGTCGCGTCACGTCATGTGGCTTTGGACCTCAGCCATGTGCATAGGTCGACAGACGGGTTGAACAGATGAGGAGATTATAGCCTTTAAATATCCCGAAGCCAAAACTGCCGACACCCCTTCCTTAAAACGTGGAAGTCCTAGTACTAAAAATGGGGTATTTGGGAATTATTTTTTCATTATACCTACCTATACCATACAAGTACCTAAAGGCATACATGGGCACGGGGGGAGGGGTGGGGGGGGGGGGGTTAACCCCCCCAAATTCTGAGAAGGGGGTTTAACTCCCCCCACTAAGAAGGGGGAAAAAGGTTATCCTCCCCCCAATTTTGAAAAAAATGAAGAAAAATGTCTTTAAAATGACTTCTAACTGCCTCCAAACTTGAATTTGAGGTCAAAATGAATGTTTTAAGCAATAAAAAGCTCAAAAATGCTATAAAAAGGACTTTTTGACCTAAAATTAGCGTTTTTTACCTGTTTTTTCTTTAAAATCGAAAAACGATATGGGTAAAATGCACTCCAGAAAAAAAACGATATGAATATTTTGCGTTTCTCGGATTTTAACCCCCCTAATTTGGGGTTTAACCCCCCACTCCGGACCAACTTGCCCATGTATGCCTAAAGGTCAATAGGTGGGTAGCCTCCCGGATTTTGAGGGGTATACAACATATCCGACCGACCCCTAGCCGACCTCCTAGCCTCGAAATTTTGGGACCCCCTCCCTAGACAAAAATCTAGGCCCCCCCTTCCCTTAAATTTCCGAATTTTTTATCCCTAACCCCCCTCTAGAATTTGAAATCTGACCTCCCCCCTCCATCCTCGGGAAAAATTTAGATACTTTTATATACTAAATTTTCCAAAAACGTGAATTTTTAACACATATTTATGTTTTTACACCCTTTTTACACCAGAATATCGCTTTTTATTCAATAAAATGTAGTATTATTCTATAAAAAGAACAATTATTTGGTTTAAAACTGTTTTGCTTTGGACACCGGACCCCACATGACCCCCACCCTCTAGATTTCAAAATTTCGCACCCCGGGTCGACCTCCCCCCTAAAAAACAAGGGGGTCCAGACCCCCCTGGGACCCCCCTCCTAGAATTCAAAATTCAATTTACCCCGGGTAACCACCCCCTAGTTTCCCGGACCGTTCTCACCTATGGTATGTATCCTCCCGTATAATGCAGAAGACTGCCCATTTATGATCCTAAGCATAAGCAAGCAAAAACAAACAAGGCGTTAAGAAATTTAAATTGCCATATTAATAAAAAATTTAGCAGACGCAGGAATTGGACCTGTAATTCCCAAAGCCACCTCATCTCTTCTGATGTGTTATCGATTTAAATCTATAGGCCAGACAAAGACAATCAGATGAATACTTTAGAAGTTACATATTATTTGAAATAATCGTAACATACCTTTTTCTCAAATCCTTTAAGAAGGTCGTCGTTAATCATATTATGCTGCACTGGCCCCTATTGGTAGTGAGTGCTAATATTGTGCAAAATGATATGAACAGCAATTTCCATTTTATATGGGAACATTGGGATATCTCTACAAACAAACAAACAAACTGTCTTTAAATATTAAGCCCTCGACATACACTAACAACTGAGGAAGGCGGACAAGACGCATCCCTTTTCATATTATGACACAGTAAAATTTAAAATTATGTATGCCTAATAGTTTTAGTTAATGCTGAGGACGCTGTGCGAATTTTTTCTAAATATCTTGCTAAAGATGCTCCAGCCAATATAAATGCAACCGACGCCATTAGAAATTCTGTGATAAGTAAGTTGTTTTAAAAATCTGTTACAGACGGATGAATAATTAGTTAGACTAATACCCAAAAAGTGACAAAAAGGCAATGGTTTGGGATGGCCCTTAGTTTCGAATTTGAAAAAAACTCTATTAGACCTCCTGTGTCCCTCCACCCCTCCACCTCCATTTGTAGGTGTCAAATTTGTCTGCGCAGGGTAGGCGACCTCTTCTAAATAGACAGCCATTCTAAAATTTTTATGGTTCGTGTTCACCGATACTGCATACTAGTATAGTTTTCGAGGAGAAGTGATGATTTCGAGATAAGAAAAACGAAATGAAAACCCGTAAAAAACTATTGATCAGATTAAAACTAAACGTAAAAAGCCATACTACAGGGATTCGCTGGTCTACCTTTGGATAGTTTACGATAGGCATTTTGATAAAGATAAAACTTTGTCATTTTAATGTATTAAATAATTATTTTTAGATAAAATTTGCTCTGAAAAGGGAGGTGTCGATGTTAATTGCTTTGATAGTGCAAAAAACTTTGTTATGAACATTCTTCAAAACAGGTAATTTATTACTTGGTAAGGAAACTAATTTCGTCCATTAGGGTTAATTCTTAATGTTGTAATAATCTGTCCTGCAATATTGCAACGTGGATTTAATTTTGTTAGGAGGTACAAATATATACAATGCTAAATATATTTAGCGATTAGTATAGTTTTTAATAAATTTAGTAAAATATAAATAATTATAATGAAAACAGTAGAAAATAATAATAATGTGATAATACTTCACAAACGAATAAAAAAATATTAAAGCATTATTTGAAATAACAAACACAAGGGTTCAAGTTTTTGTGATTAGACTCTTTGTGTAAAGCATAGGTAACAGTTTCCGGAATTTGGGGCGATACCCGAAAAAATTTTTGGAAAATTTGTTTGGGGTTTTTCCCAGAAACCTTATTTCGTAGTATGAAACCCCCTTTCCCAAATTGAAGAAAACCTTGATTTCAAAATTTTATTTTTATAATATAGTTTTAATAATAATTATTAGTTGTCACGTTTTTAATCATTTTAAATAAATAATGTTCTTATAGGTATTTTCCAGAATTTATTAGTAGCGTTTACTATTGTAAACATCAACTGGATGTTTTAACCAGTGGATCAGTTATTCTTCCTGATATTGTATACAATGAAACTGCTCTATGCTATTTTACTGAGGTAGGTTTTTCACAATGGTTTTTTTCTTTTTAGTTGTATAATCCATTGAGATTCTGATCGAAATATTATCATAGGTAAGAAAGGGGGGCAGGGTGGGGTCCACCCCCCAGTCTCGAAATTTTGGGACCCCCCTAGACGAAAATCCAGGGGGGCTCCCCCCAAATTTCCAAATTTTTTACCCCTGACCCCCCTCTAGAATTTGAAATCTGACCCCCCCTCACCCCTAAGGAAAATTTTAGGTACTTTTTTATACTAAATTTTCTTCCAAAAACGATTTTTTTTTTAACACATATTCATGTTTTTACACCCTTTTTACACCAGAATAACGCTTTTTATTCAATAAAATGTATTATCCTATAAAAAGAACAATTATTAAAGTTAGGGTAGTGCATTTAATTTCGGCACTTTTTTGTTTTTCCGATGTAACTTTTTACTGTATGGTCCGATTTTCATGTTTGATAGCTCATTTTGAAGCTTTCACGATACTGCGTTGCGTCACAAAAGTTTTACTGTACGAAAGTATTTTTTTTACTTAAATCAGTTTTAAAAAAATGGAAAATTGCCGAAATTAAATTATGTGCATTTAATTTCGGCACTTTACAAACTATCGATTGTTTCTCAGTCAAAAAATCGTCATTTTAAAAAATTTAAAAGCTTATCATTATCTTCAGACAGTTTTCTTTAATTTAAGCTTCTACTTGTTGTTCAACGTGTCACTGGAAAGAGTTACAGCTAAAATGCCAAATGGTATCAAAATGAGCAAAATTTGGGAAAAAAGTGCATTTAATTTCGGCACTTTTTAAAAGGACGCTCTTAATCAAGTTTAAGTGCAGTGCTATGACCCCTACACATTTTAACGTTGTCTTTTAACTATTTACAACTACAATTTAACATCCGACCACTTAATTTGAATTCCGTTTTTACCTACAGCATATGAGTGCCGAAATTACACTATTTATTTTATAACGAGTTCTCACCACAGACGCGACGTAAAACCACGGGACTTTAAAAATTCGTGAAAAATAGGACTAAATTTTACCAGGACAGTTTAATTTTTAAACAAATTTATTTTTTATATAATTCACATTAATTTAACATGAAAATATCATAACATAACAAATAAAAAGCTCACGACAGTCATCTACATATAATTAGCTCTCATTGAGCTATTGAACACTCATGTCCGTACAGGATTACCGAAGGTAAGTCCAATATCCAAAATGCCCAATTGGGAAAAGTGCCGAAGTAAAATAGCTCTACCCTATTATGGTTTAAAATTCTTTGGCTTGGACACACGGACCCACCTAGCCCCCCCCTCTAGATTTCAAAATTTGGCAACCTGGGTCGACCTCCCCTAAAAAGCTACCAGGAATCCAGGACCCTCCTTCAAATCCCTCCTAAAATTCGAAATTCTATTTACCCCAGGTAACCACCCCTAGTTTCCCGGACAGTTATCACCTTATGAATATTATTATCTACTAAATAAAATCTACTAGGATAATAATGCTACCTTAGTTATGATTTATCCATCGATTATTTATTTATTTATATTTCGCATAGTGCAGGACATAACTAAAGCAGTATGAAATGTACTGAAATAAGCTGATCCTTTTTTAGTAAATATTGATTAAAATGGTTTACAATTTCTTGCATAAATTTATTGCTTGAATCTGGTATATATATTTTTTCGTGGGTTTTTTAACTTCTCGATTGAAAACAGTTTTTTATACCATTATAATAGTTGTACACATAAAATTTTCTTCATATTCATTTTTTAAGGACTAAAAGCATCTAAAAAAATTTTAAGCTTAAAGCAACAATCAAACGTTTACAATCATGGATGACGTTGAATCATTCGCAATTTGTTTAGTTTATGGATCAGGAAAATCAGAAAAGTAATTGATCGAATTTTGGGATCACGCCGATGCATTTAAACAAAATTTATTAAAACAACCTACCTGTTCTGGTTCCCAAGCACAGGATGACGCAATGGTGCTTTATGACAAGTAAGTAAACACATTTGTTTAGTCTGGCGCAGCCAGAATTTCATTTCGGGGGGAAGGGGGCACATATCACAAGAGCGGCGCGCGAAATTGCTTTGCGTAGCAGCGCCACGGGCGCAAAGCGTCCGCCGGAGGTCTGGGGATGTATCTCAGCCACCGGGGGCGAATTTTTTTAAAATATGTACTAAAAACTGCTTAAAAATCGTCCCCTGGCAATAGCGTGTAACTTTTGTTTTGTTTTTATTACCGAAATTATATTATTTTGATTGATATCCTAAGTCAATCTGGCAATGAAACTATTATATTAAAAATTTTATTTATTAGCGAAACAAAACTAACCACATATATAATGCCCTATTATTGCCCGATGTCTTTAAATTTTGCTTATGAGTTTGGTTAAAGTTATAACAACAAAGATAATATTATGTTTTATTGTGTCTGTGAATTTGACTTCCCGCGTAGCGGTAAAAATTTTTATATTGATTAATTTATTGTTTTATAATGCATTAAGAAATATTTGTATAACACAATAATATTAAAAAAAGTAAATAGGAAAACCATAATATTTGGGGTGGGTTGGTTAGCTGGGGTGAATAGAATTTTGAATTTTAGAATGGGGGTAGACCAGTGCGCTGTTTCATAAATGTTCTTAACATTTGATTCTTTGTAAATATTTACAAAGAAATGAAAATATATGATAAAGCATTCAGGGATTTTGCAATTAATATTTATGCAAATTTTTGGTTTTTTGTCGTTTTTCCAAAAGTCTATTGCATTTTCATTTCTTTGTAGCTTTCTACAAAAAAGAAATGGACTTCAACAAAAAAACAGCATGTTGGGAACTTTTATGAAACAGCGCCCTGGTATGCAAAATTTTGAAATCTACAGGGGGTCAGGTGGGGTCCCGTGTCCAAAGCAAAATACTTTTAAACCATACTAATTTTAATAATTATTGTTCTTTTATAGGATAATATTACGTTTTATTGAATAAAAAGCGATATTCTGGTATAAACAGAGTGTAAAACCTGAATTTGTGTTTAAAATTCACGTTTTTGGAAGAAAATTTAGTATTAAAAAGTGCCTAAAATTTTCTCAAGGGGGAGACGGGAGTCAGATTTTAAAATATTAGAGTGGGGTCAAGAGTGAAAAATTCGGAATTTGAGGGGAAGTGTTCTAGATTTTCATCTAGGTGGGAGGGGGGTGATTCCACCCTGCTCTTTTGCTTTCTCAGCTATGCCAGCAAAAAGCACTATTTGACTTAAATATGAAACATTATGTGCCCGACCTACCCAAGCTTAGGCGGGCGATATGTACCCCGGAGTAATTTTTTTGTTTTTTTTTTTAATTTTTAAAGGAAATTTTTATGGAGACTAATAAAAAAATCAAAGTAAGGTTTAGTATTCAAGTGTAATTTTTTGGCAATATGGAATCAATCTATCGATCCATCGCCGGCCCGCTTCAGCTATAAAAAAAATTGAACCGAAATTCCCCTTTAAACAACAATGTTAATCTCTGTGTATTTTTGTGTGTTAATTTGCAATGTTCGTTGATTTAGATATTTTTCTATGCAAGCAACGCAACCTTTGGGTTTTCCCGAAGAGATTCGAATACAAGTGGAAGTAAATATATGCCGTGAAGATGGTCCTTTGCCAGATTGTTTTGAAAAGCCATGGAAATTAGCTTCTGCTATTATGGATCAAGTAATATTGGTCATTTTGTTACCTAACTATTGAATTTGCGGTATTTTTGTTATTAAAAAGCATTCGTCTAATTTTTTTTTTGTTTTTATATAGTTTGGTTTTACAAACAAACATAGGTGAGAACGGTCGGGGAAGCTAGGGTGGGATTGGTTACCTGGGGTAAATCGAATTTTGAATTCTAGGAGGGGGGTCCCAGGGGGGTCCGGACCCCTCGCCCTAGCTTTTTAGGGGGGGTCGACCCGGGGTGCGACATTTTGAAATCTAGAGGGGGGTCAGGTGGGGTCCGGTGTCCGAAGCAAAACAGTTTTAAACCATAATAACTTTAATAATTGTTCTTTTTATAGGATAATACTACATTTTATTAAATAAAAAGCTATATTCTGGTATAAAAAGGGTGTAAAAGCATGAATATGTGATGAAAATTACGTTTTTGGAGGAAAATTTAGTATAAAACAAATACCTAAAATTTTCCCGAGGGGGGGAGGTCAGATTTCAAATTCTAGAGGGGGGTGAGGGGTAAAAAATGCGGAAATTTGGGGGGAGGGGGACCCCTAGATTTTCGTCTAGGGGGGCGTCCCAAAGTTTCGAGGCTAGGAGGGGGTGGACCCCACCCTGCCCCCTTTCTCACCTATGCAAACAAAGTCAAATCAAATAAGGAGTCTAACACAATACCAGTAATGTTTGCACACCATTTTTTGGTTTTCCATGTTTAACAAAAAAAAATCGTAAAAATCACAGACTTTTACGTTAGAGCATTTTATATCTTAACATATGTTAACATCGTATAACTTACCATAAAATCAAGGCCAATTTTAATGTGATTTATTGTTGTTTTAGCAGTATCTGAAAAAGTTTCTGAAAAGTGGTCTCTTTCTTAAATATTTGCAGGAATTATATCACACCGTTCAAACTACAGTAGAGCTTCCTAATTTAAACAGTCGATACAGAAAAAGTAAATTTTAAACTCGTAGTTATTTATATAGCTTTATTTTATTTAAGGTTGTCGGGGATTAAGAATATTCTGATATTATGTCATAAGTAGGATGCTACACCACGTTTTTATGTGTTTTGCTAAAATTGTAGACATTAATTGATGAATTTGTATTAATATTCATCGAGCTGCATTAAATTATTCTTTCAGTTGGAGGGAAAAGGAAAAGATTACCCATAATTAACTAATTTAGGGCAGTGGGCAGCAAATTAACTAATTTAGGCTTAGGAATATTACAATGTATTATTATTTACCTTAGGGATAGCGTTAAAGGAAGGAAAACGTTCTCTGCACGAGCTTTTAAAAACAATTAGAAATTACGCGTTTTATTAAAAAAGTAATTGTGCATATGCAATAATAATGGTGGTGATTAATGTTTAGGGAGTGGAAGTAACGCGTCCAGCAGCGGACTGTCTATCGGTAGCAGTCAGAGTCTGGGCGGGCGGATCCGCAACACACTTCTGGCCAGTCAGCAACCCAACTCGGAGACACAGGCCAGGCGGAGGCAGATGAGTGAGGCCTTCTCCGATAGACTCAGTCTCGATACACATTCGTACGATCCGGACTCTCTCTGGGAGGACAAGAAACCCGGGTAGGATTTACCAACCGACTAAATTATTATGTAAATGGAACATCTGCATGCAGATAATAAGCTGGCTCTGGAATTGGGGTGGTTTGGGTCATATTAGCCTTCCGGATTTTGGGGGATAGATAAGGATATTTTTGGAAGATGTATCTTCCCAAAAACCACATTTGGAATGCCCTGCCTAGTAGTGTGGTTTGTGCTGAATCTTTATATGAATTTAAATCGAAACTTAATTGTATTAACTTTAAAGTAGTCTGTCAAATTTACTAATAAACTACTTTTTTGTGACATTAATAATCTTATACTGTAATAATCGATTTGATTTTCAGGGAGGTATATTGAGTATATCCTTTACATGCCCTTGTCAGTATTCGTATACCAATGTGATATATGTGTATTTTATATAAATTTTTGTACCATAAACCATGTATACGTTTATTTGACATAAAATCTTACTTACTTACTTAGTGCTGCGCCCCGCCGCTCAGTCCCATGAGGTGTTGCCCGTTACGCAATCTTTTTCTTGGGGGGAGGAAGATAAATTATGATTATATTATAATCAAAAAAATGATTATATTATATTATAATTATTATAACGATTATATCATAAGTCAATATTTTGTTGCCCCTGCCCACCTATGAAGTTACAAACATCACACATCCAAGCTTAAAGGGAGAGGGAGTCGCAGTTTCAGGATTTTTTTATAACGTCCATCAACCCCAAATCTTTTTGCCTTGCCCACGTATGGTTGGGCTTTGATGTAAAATCAAATTTTCAACAAAAAATATTTTTTAAACCATTAATGTAGGTTTTGATAGAACTTAATCGTAAACTACGCAAACCAAAATCTTATTTATGTGTGAAATATGCAGCAATACGTAACTGAACGAAGAACAAAAAAAAAAAAAAAAATTTGTTATTATTTAATAAAAATAAGTCTATAAAACAAGAAAAATTTTTTTACAAACAATTTGATACCTTAAAATTTACGATTTCCAAAACATTACAACTGAAAAATGAGTATATTGATATACAGTTGAGCAATGCAAAGTACCAGAAAATGTTTTTTTAAGTTACTTCTAACCTTTAATTATTTAATACCACTATATAACAATCTAAAGGGTGGGGTCCAGCGTGGTCATATCAAGATTAAAAAACAAAGTAACACAAAATAATTTGGAAATGTGAATTTTACCAGGTATCAAATTGTTTGTAAAAAAATTTTTCTTGTTTTATAGACTTATTTTCATTGATTTAGAAAAAAAAAGAAAGTATATGACAACAAGGGAATAAACACTCCGCGCGAAGCGCGGAAAATGGAAAATTTTTTTTGTCCTTTTATAACGCTTAAAAATTTTTCTACAGGAGGCAAATTGGGGGGAGGGGTGTCCCAGGGTACCCCAAATTTAGGGGGGTGTCAGCAAAATTCGAAATTTCAGGGGGGGGGTATACGTATAACCCCCTCCCCAACCATAGGTGTTTTTGGTGGGGTCCGCCAGGGGGGTCCACCCCCGGGTGGAAGGCCAAAATTTTTTAGGGGGGGCATCCGGACACCCCTGGGTTTTTAGGGGGGTCGACCCCGGGTGCGAGATTTGAAATTTAGGGGGTATGGTCAGGGGGGTCCAATTTTTTAAAAAATTTTTTAAACTCAATCATTTCAGTGTTTTTAGGTCTAATATTGAATTTTTGAATTTTATGTACTAAAACCGCCTATTTAGGCCTAAAAAGTGTATTTAAACACTGTTTTTAACTAGAAAACCGTGTTTTTGACAGTAAATAAAAATATACTTCCAAATTGGTCAGGAGAGAGGGGGGGGTCAGCCTCGCTAGGAGGGGCGTCAGGCCAGACCGCTCTCGAGCTTTGGGGGGGGGGAGGGGGACCCCCCCAGGATTTTTTCTAGGGGGGGGTCTAAAATTTTGGCTCTAGGGGGGGTGGACCCCTCTGTCACCCCCCCAAAAAAACACCTATGCCCCCAACCCAACCCACCCCCTGCCCACCTATGGTCAGGGCTAAAAAATTTGGAAATTTGGGGGTATGGAGGGTCCCCCCTAGACTTTAGTCTAGAGGGGTGGGTCCCTAAATTTCGAGGCTAGGGGGGGTAGACGGTAGACCCCACACTGTCCCTCTTTTCTCACCTATGAATGACATAGTGGTTATTTTAATTCGGCGAGTTAAAATGGAGAGGAAGCCATTACAATAGCCATTAATTGATTTAATTTCACTTAATATAAACTCACAATTTTAATACTGTCCTGGCGGCATGAGTTTTCTTGTTGGTTTAATACTGTCCAACACGGTAAAACTCATGCGACACAGACAGTATTACACTTGTGAGTATATGAAGTAACATTAAATCAATAAAAGGCTTTTATAATGGCTTCCTCTCCATTTTAACTCACCGAATTAAATGACTACTATGCCATTATAATGGAGAGTGCCATTTAAATGGAGAGGCCAGTGGCGTGCCCAGGGGGGGCCGCAAAATCCAGCGAAGCCGAATTTTTTTGTAAGGGGGGAAGTTGTCTTAGTTTTTCAATTTTAAATCGATTATGCCGTGCAATAGTTAAGGCAAATATGTTATATCAAACTACTATAAACATTATTAACCTTTTATTAACGTTTCAAACACCTGTTTTAAATGTATAGGGATAAAAAACCCTAAATTTTGTAATAAACATCATCTGAAATCATCTAGTGTATTTTAGCGCCTTAAATGAAAAATTTTCTCCCCCCGGGGGCATACTTTCCCCCTGGACCCCTCTGACAAGGAGCTCTACCCCTTGACCCCGCTGGGGGTTCGCGCTCCCCAGACCCCCCTTTAGGATTAGTATTTACCCCCAC
This sequence comes from Microlaimidae sp. YZB2_3, assembly GCA_030248175.1. Lineage (NCBI taxonomy): Eukaryota > Metazoa > Nematoda > Chromadorea > Desmodorida > Microlaimidae > Microlaimidae sp. YZB2_3. Next base: position 27,742 of record JASAMX010028018.1, on the reverse strand, counting down.
CCAGACCGCCCCCCCCAAATGAAATCCTGGGCACGCCACTGGGATTTTTTTCATTATAATCGCCTACTTTGACTTACTTTTTTATATAGGAGTTGCACATTCTTTGGTATATTATATATTTTTGATAAATAAGGCGTTATCAAGATTTCATTTTTGGGGGGGGGTGGCAGGAGAGTAAGTCGGGTTCAAATATGAACACGGTCCAAGGATTGGTAGGTTTGGATAAAAATAAAAAAAAGAGGGGGGGCGCAATGTTTCTATTGCATACGTTAAAAAGTTTTATTTTTTATTTTGCTCAAAGCTATGCCAGTGCCAGGCCAAGCTAAACAAGTAGCACTTAATGTGATAACCAAGAAATACGCACACCGCACACAATTGAAAGTTTTTATGAAACGTGACACTGCTTTTATTTTGCAGGGGAGGGCATCTTCAAAATTTAGAGAGTGACAGTTATTATTAATTTTTTGTTCATTCCACTTTTAAACATGGGCGTAGCGGGGATTTTGGAAACGGGGGGGGTCCAACCCTGAACAAAATTTCAGAAAGAGGGGTCCAAATCCTAAGCATTTTAAAAGGGCTAAAAAAAATTTTTATTACTTTGTTACTTCATTATTTTCCTATTATTCAATAAAAATAAGTCCAAAAAACAAAAAAAAATTTTACAAACAATTTGATATCTTAAGATTTTTGATTTCCAAAACATTAATAACTGTAAAATGAGTACATAAAATAACAGCTGAGCAATGCAAAGTGAGAAAATGTTTTTAAAATTACTTCTCTAAACCTTTAAATGTATTAATCTTACTATATAATAATCCAAAGGGGGGGGTCTTATCAAGATTACAAAACAAAGTGGTGTCTACGGAGTGGCTTCCACGCAGCGACACTGCCCAGATCCAGCAATGGAAATGGTCAACAGCTCTACCTTTTTTCCAGTCAACTCAGACAATCTTCGCCACTGCTGACTGCCGATGCGACATTTTACATCCTTTTTCTATAATCAGCGGCCAAAATGGCTGCCGAAAAAACTGATGAGTCTGTCCGGAGACATCCATCCTAACCCCGGTCCCAACAAGATGCAATATTTTTGTGCAAACTGTAATAAAACTGTTAATACAAACAGCGTCTGATCAGACCTGTGCACGGTCTGGAAATGCCCAATGCCCTCCCCCGTTTGTTTTATTGGAAGATTTGCCCCCCCCCCCGTTTTATTGCCCCCCCCCGCCAAAAAATAAAAAAAGTATTCTAAAATTATGACGCCATTTTTGACCTATGATGACGCCATCATCGCGAATTTTTTGCAGTTTTTAGCCTATTTCAATGTATTTTAAGCCATTTTAGACCTATTTTACTTTATTTTCGCTTTTTTTTTGTCCTTTTTCCCCTTTTCCTGTCTTTTTTTCTCTTTTTTCTCTTTTTTTCTTTCCCCCCTGCTTTTCCTCCCGTTTTATTGCCCCCGCCCTGTTTCAAAAAAGTTGCCCCCCCTGTGCCCCCCCATTTTAACCCGGGGAGGCAGTGCACATGTCTGGTCTGATGCACTAAATGTAACAATTGGGTGCATCTAAAATGTAGCAACCTACAAAGTTTAAAACACTACAACCAAAATTTTTCATGTAACAGTTGTACCCTTTCTTTACATCATAATACAAACTCCGAAAATTCTACCTTAAATATTCTGCAATTGAACGCCAACACAGACCTGTGCACTGCCCCCCCCCCCCCCCCCCGGGTTAAAACGGGGGGGGGGGCGAAGGGGGCACGGGGGAACTTTTTTGAAACGGGGGGAGGGAAGGAGGGGAGAAAGAAAAAAAAAAGAAAAAAAGAAGGGAAAAGGGAAAAAAGAGACAAAAAAGCGAAAATAAGGTAAAAATAGGTCTAAAATGGCTTAAAATACATTAAAATAGGCTAAAAACTGCAAAAAATTCGCGATGATGGCGTCATCATAGGTCAAAAATGGCGTCATAATTTTAGGGTACTTTTTCATTTTTTGGCAGGGGGGGCAATAAAATGGGGGGGGGGGCAAATCTTCCAATAAAACGGGGGGACATTTCCAGACCGTGCACAGGTCTGCCAACAAAATTTCCAACAAACTACTAGAACTAACAAACTTTTTCAAAAATCACAACAGTCACATAGCCGCCATCCAGGAAACCAAAATCTCACCAAAACCCAAAGATCAAAAAAATCCTCAACTATACAACTATCAGAAAAGACAGAAATTCTAATAGAGGTGGTTTACTCTTCTTTGTAAACAATTCTATCAAATACAAAATTAACTTGGATACTCAACCATGGCCCTCCAGGACCCATCCAGGATTTTAATTGAGGGGGGATTTTTTGGAAGGTGCTTTGCCACATGCGCAAGAAATGTGTGGTTTTTGATTGGTAGTACTTTACTTTAGTTTCTTGATGGAGATGATCTAGTGAAGCCATTTTGTGACAACCGGTTGATATCCACAATTTCTCGCCAAGACTATGCAACAGACTCACCTTCACCCATCCAACAAGATCACAGCGAACAAATTTAGGCCAAGAGATATGAAACACACCCTCCAATCAAAATATGGTCGAATAGCAAAAAGTTTCTTCAACCAAACTTTCACCAAAAAAGCTATTCAGACTAATATTTACTCCTATTTTGTAAAAGAATCTCTATCTCAACTCCAAACCAAACCTCTACTAAAAAGCAAAAGCAAACCCCATGAAATAAACCAAAGTGAAGAACACCTTCTAAGAAAATTAAGAAGACTCCTGTCACAACTAAGATCCAGATTTTATCATCATCTAAATTCATACAAATCTAGAATAAACCCTCTAATCAAAAATGTATGCTCAAAATGCAACCAGAAACCTCATGATGTTCACCACATTTACACTGCACAAAAAATCTGACCACATTAAAAGTAGAAGACCTATGGCTTCAACTTCAACCCGCAAAGGCAGCAGCATTTCTGGAGGAAATCACCTAAGGGAAACTGGCTATGCAATCAATCAAACGAAACAAAGTAACACAAATTTGGAAGTGGAGACTCAGACCTGTGCACAGTTGGAAAATGCCCCACCCCCACTTTATTGGAGGATTTGCCCCCCGTTTTATTGCCCCTCCCCCATGGAAATTGAAAAAGTACCCAAAAATTATGACGCCATCTTTTACCTATTATGACGCCACCACCATTGCGAAATTTTTGCAGTTTTTAGCCTATTTCAATGCATTTTAGCCATTTTAGACCTATTTTTACCTTATTTTTGATTTTTTTTGTACTTTTCTCTTTTTTCTTTCTTTTTTCTCTTTTTTTTCTTCTTTTTCTCTTTTTTTTCTTTCCTCCCGGCTTGCCACCCCCCATTTTATTGCCCCCATTTAAAAAAGTTGCCCCTCAATAAAACCACAGGTTTGGGAGACCAATTAAAACATCCAGAATATGGTGGGTCCAGCGTGGTCATACCAATATTACAAAACAAAACAAGACAAATTTGGAAGTTTAGACCAATTAATTAAGTACTTAACCGAGCGCAGCGCAAGAAAATTTAAAAAAATGTCCGTTCTAAACCCCCAAATTTGTCTTGTTTTGTTTTGTAATATTGGTATGACCACGCTGGACCCACCATATTCTGGATGTTTTACATTGCGACAGAAAATAACTGCCGTTCTGGTTGACTTAAGTGGAACAATTCACATAGAAGACACTGGTACTCCAGGCGCAGTGGAAGCGCTGAAAAAATTGCGGACATGTAAAGTGAAAGTCAAGTTTGTAACTAACACGACCAAAGAATCCGCCAGGCTTTTGCATGAAAGACTAGAAAACCTTGGATTTTTAATAAAAAAAGAGGAGATATTTACATCACTAACAGCTGCGCGGCAATATATTGTACAAAATTCTTATAGACCTTTATATCTGATAGATGACAGAGCTTTAGAGGATTTTACTGGTTAGTCTTTCTTTAATTAAATCAATATTAATTTATATTTATTTTATTAATAAGATAACCTTTGTTAAAAATGGTTTTCTAAGTGGCTTAACTAATTATTTCAACTTTCAAGGCGTCTACTATTAGTTATATAACATTAGTTACCTACCTAATCCCCCCTCATTGATTGGTTGATTGATTGATTGCATAGCCGTTTTCCTCCAGTGATTTCTCCAGAAATGCTGCTGCCTCTGCGGGTTGAAGCCATAGGTCTTCTGTTTTTAATGTGGTAGGGTTTTTGGTGCAGTTAAAAAGGTGGTGGACTTTATGAGGTTTCTAGTTGCATTTTAGTCATTTGTTTTTGATCAGAGTTTATTCTAGATTTGTATGAATTTAGATGATGATAAAATCTGGATCTTAGTTGTGACAGGAGTCTTCTTGAGTTTTCTTAGAAGGTGTTCTTCACTTTGGTTTATTCTATGAGAGCAATACACGAACTGAACGAAGTACAACATAAACGTATTGCTATTAAGGACGGGGACACTATTTTTTTATTGTTATCTCACCAGAAATATAAAACGACAAATATGTGTAATTCGCTAAGTCGACAAACGCAATATGCTGAGATTTAAAATACTAACCGGCTTTAAAACTGCAGTAAAAACACGGTAAATGCAGTAAAAAGTAAAATAAAAGTAAAGTAAACAGTAAGAGCGCGTAACGAACGACACTGTTATACCAATGCATCTTAAACAGAGTTTACTCAATAGAACATATGTGAAACAAACAATACTACACAGACACACACACAATGGTCAGAGCAGAAGTTGTTGAATGTAAAATATTTTCGCAGAAATATGACACTATAGATTCATTTTTAGCCAATGAGCGCTCGAGAAAAATTGATCTTCACTGAACGCGAAGATCCTTAAATTTTGAGCTCCTCTCACTTTCATTCCCACAGAGCAAATGTTATAGATTTAAATCACGAATAGTACTCTTCATTTGAGGGTCAGCAAAATTTTAACGTGTAAGTCAAAATTTGACAAATATCATAAAAAATAAACTTAGTTTTTTATTCAGCTCGTTTGTTATTGGCATACGTATTAATTATTTTAAAATGAGATAAAATTTCTTGAATTAATGAAAAAAAATATCTCCTGAACAAGATAGCTACATATGAACCTAGTCAGCATATCGTCGTTACTCTGACACAATGAGTCAGAAGCGTCATAAAATGCTCACAACTGTGACTCTTTTTATAGCTTAAATCATAAATAATCTAAACAAAATGAGCCAGAGTCACACGTTGATTTTATGCTGATTGTGGCTCTTTGTCAGAGTAAACGATGATAGGTTACATCGTTACCATCATGCAGGGTTTTTTTTCGCGTGAAAAAATGTAATTGAACAGCAATTGAAAAATTATTAGAAACACACGCGTAAAACTTTTGGCAAAAAGATTGAAAACACAAAAAGTTATATTTTTTAAACACAAACCATAGTATTCCCTGTTTTATATTATTTGTATTTAAAAAGTGTAAATAACTTTGGTCTTTTTTAAACACTTGTTGCCAAAAGTTTCAAGCGTTTTTCTAAAATTTTTTAGGCCGGCATTGTCTTACCGTTCCTTTTATTACAATTTGTTTTAATCAAACTTTTTATTAAAAGTTTATTTTTATATATTTTTTTTAAAATCAAAACTTTTAATAAAAAAATGTCTAATTTTATATTTTTTAAAATCAGGGGGCCCAAACTCCCTTAAATATACATGTAGCAAACTATGCGGCGGCCACTTTTTGTTTTTGCAATAACTTGGTAAAGAAAAAACCAAAACATAAAAAAGCATATCATTGTACTCAGAAAAATAACGACATTGCTTAAAAAACTTTAATTTTTAATTTTTTGGATCGGTGCCAATTTTATGTTGAATTGAACTTAAAATTTAATTATACCAAAAACTTTCCCTCGTAAATCTGCTTGTATCTTTGTTAACAATATAGCTAACACGTCATAATTAGTACGAGGTTGTTCACTCTTAGTAGGCGGTTCTAACGGTATGCAATTATGTATGGTATTACGTTCTTGTCGTTGGGGATTTTGAGTTGAATTTACACATGCAAAAAACAATGCTTTTTATGCTGTGAAAAAAAAAAGACTTTTTTCAAAGCGTTATTACTTAAGCTGTAAAAGTGCTAAAAACTATTTCTATATTTCAAAAAAACAGAAATCGCCTGGGCTTTAATATAAAATTATTATTAAAGATTTTTTTTAGATTTTTTAATAATGTATTAAAGGTATGCTCTTTCTAACACCATATTGAACGCTACCCTGCGTTGAAAAAACCCCAGTGAACATTTTTTTCAAAAACACCCATAGTAAATTCGGAAAATTCTCAAAAAATACCTGTTTTGTTTTGGAGCATTGTAACAGGTATTATATTAAAAATTAATCTAATTTTACTCATTTTTAACCATATTGGTTCGAAATTATTAAAAAACGTTTAAATAACGCTATTTTTTAAGTTCCTTTGTGTTTTCGCCCATTATTTTTTCGTAAAAATTTCACTTTTCCTCAAAATTTGAAATTTCATGCATTTGCATTATTTGCACTTCGCATAGTCAAAAACAACTAAAAACTTTAAAAAATTACTTATATTACTACAATAACATTGTTTTTAAACAAAAATGTTTAATAATCAACGATAATGTAACTTTGTTAACTTTGATCAACGATAATCTGCACTCGGTTAACGAAATCCAGTATTTTTCTCAAAAAATCGACGTAAATTTTAAAGATAGTTGTATCAGTTTTAAAGCCTTTCTTAAAAAATAAACATTCAATTTCTCATTGTTTATAGATATAAATGATAAGCATGTTTTTTTATATATTTGTATTGTTTTTTGACGGTATTTTTGGCTTATACCAAAAATTACAATTTTTTGCGCATTTCAGACCTAGGTGAAAAATCGTAATCAAAAAACATCGACAAATGGAATAAAAAGTAAAATATCTCAAAAACATATCTTCTTATTTTCGTTTTTTTTCCTAATATATGGATTAATCTAGTCTACTAAGCTACATAATACACACCGATTTGCTCTGGGCTTTAATTGAAGACGTGAAATATGATCCATTTTTACATTTTTTTTATTTTCGAAAATTCTCCCAAAAAAACTTAAATAATTGCACAAAAAGTGAAAAATCTCAAAAACATATTTTTTTATTTGCGTTTTTTTCTCATATATTATAAACATTTGTCCAAGCTATTTAAAAATTACTATTTTGCGCTGGGCTTTGGCTTAAAACTCGAAATATGACCCAGTTTTGGAAATTCTTTGTTTTCAACGAATTCTTGCAAAAACTCAAAAAATTATTGCACAAAAAGTGAAAAATCTCAAAAAATATCTTTTTATTGGCATTTTTTTCTCATATATTATAAACATTTGTCCAAGCTACCCAAAAAAGACTATTTTGCGCTGGGCTTTCGCTTAAAACTCGAAATATGACCCAGTTTTGGAAATTCTTTGTTTTCAACGAATTCTTGCAAAAACTCAAATAATTGCACAAAAAGTGAAAAATCTCAAAAACATATCTTTTTATTTGCGCTTTTTTCATATATTATAAACATTTGTCCAAACTAACAAAAAATAGTATTTTGCGGTGGGGTTCAGCTTAAAACTCGAAATATGACCCAGTTTTAGAAATTCTTTGTTTTCAACGAATTCTCACAAAAACTCAAATAATTGTACAAAAAGTAACAAATCTCAAAAACACCTTTTTATTTTGTTTTCGTTTTTTTCTGTTTTTTTTCATATATTATAAACATTTGTCCCCCAAGCCCCCCCCTACCCAAAAATACTATTTTGCGCCACGGTTTCTCCTACGGCTTAAAACTCAAAATATGAACCAGTTTGGGTCAAATAAGAAAAAATTTCTTTGTTTTGCCAACGAATTCTAACAAAGACTTAATTTTAAATATAATAATATATATGGTTCTTTTTTCCAAAAGTGAAAAATCTCAGAAAACCTATTATTTTATTTTTTTATTTGCTTTTTTTCTCATATATTGTAAGACATTGTGTCCAACGACTACCTAAAAAAATCACTATTTCGCGCTGAGATTATAGCTTAAAAACTCGAATACTAAGACCCAGTTTTGGAAATTCTTTGTTTTTTTAACAAATTTTCTAAAAAACTTAAATAAATGCACAAAAGTGAAAAATCTCAAAAACATATTTTTTTATTCGTTTTTTTATATATTATAAACATTTGTCCAAGCTAACCAAAAATACTATTTTGCGCTGGGGTTTGGCTTAAAACTCGAAATATGACCCAGTTTTAGAAATTCTTTGTTTTCAACGAATTCTCACAAAAACTCAAATAATTCTACAAAAAGTAAAAAATCTCAAAAACATACATATCTTTTTATTTGCATTTTTTTCTCATATATTATAAACATTTGTTCAAACTAACAAAAAATACTATTTTGCTCTGGGGTTCGGCTTAAAACTCGAAATATGACCCAGTTTTAGAAATTCTTTGTTTTCAACGAATTTTCGCAGAAAGTTAAATAATTGTACAGAAAGTAACAATTCTCAAAAACATAATATCTTTTTATTTGCATTTTTTTCTAATATATTATAAACATTTTTGTCCAAGGTACCCAAAAATACTATTTTGCGCCAGGGTTTTCCTTAGACTTCGAAATATGAACCAGTTTTGGAAAATCTTTGTTTCCAACGAATTTTCAGAAAAACTTAAATAATTGCCCAAAAAGTAAAAAAAAACTCAAAAACCTATTATTTTATTTGCTTTTTTTCTCATATATTATAAACATTTGTCCAAGCTACCTAAAAATCACTATTTCGCGCTGGGATTTGGCTTAAAACTCGAAATATGACCCAGTTTTGGAAATTCTTTGTTTTTAACGAATTCTCGCAAAAACTCAAATAATTGCACAAAAAGTGAAAAATCTCAAAAACATATTTTTTTATTTGCGTTTTTTATATATTATAAACATTTGTCCAAGCTAACCAAAAATACTATTTTGCGCTGGGGTTTGGCTTAAAATTCGAAATATGACCTAGTTTTAGAAATTCTTTGTTTTCAACGAATTCTCACAAAAACTCAAATCATTGTACAAAAAGTAAAAATCTCAAAAACATACATATCTTTTTATTTGCATTTTTTTGTCATATATTATAAACATTTGTCCAAGCTACTCAAAAAATACTATTTTGCGCTGGGGTTTGGCTTAAAACTCGAAATATGACCCAGTTTTGGAAATTGTTTGTTTTCAACGAATTCTCGCAAAAACTTTAATAATTGCACAAAAATTAAAAAATCTCAAAAACATATCTTTTTTTTTTGCATTTTTTTCTCATATATTATAAACATTTGTTCAAACTAACAAAAAATACTATTTTGCGCTGGGGTTCGGCTTAAAACTCGAAATATGACCCAGTTTTAGAAATTCTTTGTTTTCAACGAATTTTCACAAAAACTCAAATAATTGTACTAAAAGTAAAAAATCTCAAAAACATCTTTTTATTTGCATTTTTTTCTCATATATTATAAACATTTGTCCAAGCTTCGATAATTGCACAACAAAAGAAAACTCTCAATAAGATATAATTTTTTTTTAGTTTTTCTTATATATTATTGGAGTTTGTTCAAGATACACGACAAAAAGTGTTTTTGTGAAAATTCGTTTGTTAATATATACAAAGAATTTCTAAAACTGAGACATATTTCGAGTTTTAAGCCGAACCCCAGCGCAAAATAGTATTTTTTGTTAGTTTTTTTGAACAATGTTTATAATATATGAGAAAAATGCGAAAAAAGTTTTTTTATAGTTTTTTTGAAAAGATTTTTAATTTTTGTGCAATTCTAGAAGAAAAAAACTTTTGCGCGGAGAATGCGGTTTGAAAACGCCAAACCTGAGTTTTTTTCCAAAACTGGGTCATTTTTTTTTATTCGGTTTTTTTTAAGGAAATTGTTTAAGGTTTAAAATAGTATTTTTTTTTTTTTAATTATGGACAATGTTTATAATATATGAGCAAAAAAATGCAAATAAAAAGATATGTATGTTTTTGAGATTTTTACTTTTTGTACAATGATTTGAGTTTTTGTGAGAATTCGTTGAAAACAAAGAATTTCTAAAACTAGGTCATATTTCGAATTTTAAGCCGGAACCCCGAGCGCCCCCGCTTGGGTTTAGAATTTTGGACAAATGTTTATAATATATAAAAAAATCGCAAATAAAAATTTGGAAATATTTTTTTTTTGTTTTTTTAGAAATTTTTTCACTTTTTTTGTGCAATTATTTGAGTTTTTTGCGAGAATTCGTTAAAAGCAAAAAAATTTTGGAGAACTGGGTCATATTTTCGAGTTTTAAGCCAAAATTTCAGCGCGAAAAGCTGGACAAATTTTTATAATATGAGAAAAAAAGCAAATAAAATAATAGGTTTTTGAGTTTTTTTTTACTTTTTGGGCAATTATTTAAGTTTTTCTGAAAATTCGTTGGAAACAAAGATTTTCCAAAACTGGTTCATATTTCGAGTTTTAAGCCAAACCCTGGCGCAAAATAGTATTTTTGGGTACCTTGGACAAATGTTTATAATATATGAGAAAAAATGCAAATAAAAAGGTGTTTTTGAGATTTGTTACTTTTTGTACAATTATTTGAGTTTTTGTGAGAATTCGTTGAAAATCAAAAATTTCTAAACTCATTCATTTATTTTGAGATTTTTTGCCGAACCCCAGCGCAAAAATATATTTTTGGTTAGCTTGGACAAATGTTTATAATATATAAAAAATTTCAAATAAAAAAATATGTTTTTGAGATTTTTCACTTTTTTGTGCAATTATTTGAGTTTTTGCGAGAATCATTAGGGGAAAACAGAAAAAATTTCCAAAACTGGGTCATATTTCGAGTTTTAAGCCAAATCCCAGCGCGAAATAGTGATTTTTAGGTAGCTTGGACAAATGTTTAAAATATATGAGAAAAAAAGCAAATAAAATAATAGGTTTTTGAGATTTTTCACTTTTGGGCAATTATTTAAGTTTTTGTGAGAAAATTTGGTTGAAAAAATTTCCAAAACTGGTTTCATATTTTCGAGTTTTTGAGCTGTTTGGGTGCGCAAAATAGTATTTTTGGGTAGCGTGGACGAATGTTTATAATATATGAGAAAAAAATGCAAATAAAAAGGTGTTTTTGAGATTTTGTCTACTTTTTGTACAATTATTTTTGAGTTTTTTTGTGAGAATTCGTGAAAATGAAGAATTTCCAAAACTGGGTCATTATTTAAGTTTCAGCTCAAACTTACAACGCAAGAAAATATTATTTGTTCAGTAGTTTTGAACATTAATGTTTAATAATATATAAAAAAATTAACAAATGAAAAGATATGTTTTCGAGATTTTTTGCTTTTATGTACAATTATTTGAGTTTTTGCAAGAATACGTTGAAAACGAAGAATTTCCCAAACTGGATCATTATTTAATTTTAAGCCAAAGTCCAGCGCAAAATAGTAATTTTTGAGTAGTTTCAAACAAATGTTTATAATACTATGAGAAAAATGACAAATAAAAGGATATTTTTTCGAGATTTTTCACTTTTTTGTGCAATTATTTTGTGAGTTTTTGCAGAGAATTGGTTGAAACAAAAAGAATTTCCAAATCTTGATCATATTTCAGCTTTTAAGCCCAAGCCCAGTGCAAAATAGTATTTTTTGAATAGCTTCGACAAATGTTTATAATATATGAGAAAAAAATGAAAATAAAAAAATATGTTTTTGAGATTTTTTCACTTTTTGTGCAATTATATGAGTTGTTTTGGGAGAATTTTCGAAAATAAAAAAAAATGTAAAAATGGATCATATTTTCACGTCTTCAAACAAAGCCCAAGAGCAAAATTCTGTATTATGTAGCTTAGACTAGATTTAATCCATATATTATAAAAAAAAACAAAAATAAGAAGATATGTTTAAGATATTTTACTTTTATTCCATTTGTCGATGTTTTTTGATTACGATTTTTCACCTAGGTCTGAAATGCGCAAAAAATTGTAATTTTTGTTATCAGCCCCGTTGCCGTACGAAAAACAATACAAATATATGAAAAAACATGCTTATCATTTATATCTATAAACAATGAGAAATTGAATGTTTATTTTTTCAGAAAGGCTTTAAAACTGATACAACTATCTTTAAAATTTACGTCGATTTTTTGAGAAAAATACTGGATTTCGTTAACCGAGTGCAGATTATTACAAAGTTACATTGTCGTTGATTATTAAACATTTTTGTTTAAAAACAATGTTATTGAGTAGTATAAGTAATTTTTTAAAGTTTTTAGTTGTTTTTGACTATGCGAAGTGCAAATAATGCAAATGCATGAAATTTCAAATTTTGAGGAAAAGTGAAATTTTTACGAAAAAATAATGGGCGAAAAAACAAAGGAACTTAAAAAATAGCGTTATTTAAACGTTTTTTAATAATTTCGGACCAATATGGTTAGAAATGAGTAAAAATAGATTAATTTTTTAATATAATACCTGTTACAATGTTCCAAAACAAAACAGGTATTTTTTGAGAATTTTTCCCAATTTACTATGGGTGTTTTTTGAAAAAAATGTTCACTGAGCTTTTTTCAACGCAGGGTATAGCGTTAGATATGGTGTTAGAAAGAGCATACCTTTAATACATTATTAAAAAATCTAAAAAAAATCTTTAATAATAATTTTATATTAAAGCCCAGGCGATTTCTGTTTTTTTGAAATATAGAAATAGTTTTTAGCACTTTTACAGCTTAAGTAATAACGCTTTGAAAAAAGTCTTTTTTTTTTCACAGCATAAAAAGCATTGTTTTTTGCATGTGTAAATTCAACTCAAAATCCCCAACGACAGGAACGTAATACCATACATAATTGCATACCGTTAGAACCGCCTACTAAGAGTGAACAACCTCGTACTAATTATGACGTGTTAGCTATATTGTTAACAAAGATACAAGCAGATTTACGAGGGAAAGTTTTTGGCATATTTAAATTTTAAGTTCAATTCAACATAAAATTGGCACCGATCCAAAAAATTAAAAATCAAAGTTTTTTAAGCAATGTCGTTATTTTTCTGAGTACAATGATATGCTTTTTTATGTTTTGGTTTTTTGTTTACCAAGTTATTGCAAAAACAAAAAGTGGCCCGCCGCATATTTTGCTACATGTATATTTAAGGGAGTTTGGGCCCCCTGATTTTAAAAAATATAAAATTAGACATTTTTTTATGAAAAGTTTTGATTTTTAAAAAAATATATAAAAATAAACTTTTAATAAAAAGTTTGATTAAAACAAATTGTAATAAAAGGAACGGTAAGACAATGCCGGCCTAAAAAATTTTAGAAAAACGCTTGAAACTTTTGGCAAAAAGTGTTTACAAAGACCAAAGTTATTTACACTTTTTAAATACAAATAATATAAAACAGGGAATACTATGGTTTGTGTTTAAAAAATATAACTTTTGGTGTTTTCAATCTTTTTGCCAAAAGTTTTACGCGTGTGTTTCTAATAATTTTTCAATTGCTGTTCAATTACACTTTTTCACGCGAAAAAAAACCCTGCATGATGGTAACGATGTAACCTATCATCGTTTACTCTGACAAAGAGCCACAATCAGCATAAAATTAACGTGTGACTCTGGCTCATTTTGTTTAGATTATTTATGATTTAAGCTATAAAAAGAGTCACAGTTGTGAGCATTTTATGACGCTTCTGACTCATTGTGTCAGAGTAACGACGATATGCCGACTAGGTTCATATGTAGCTATCTTGTTCAGGAGATATTTTTTTTTCATCAATTCAAGAAATTTTATCTCATTTTAAAATAATTAATACGTATGCCAATAACAAACGGGCTGAATAAAAAACTAAGTTTATTTTTTATGATATTTGTCAAATTTTGACTTCCACGTTAAAATTTTACTGACCCTCGAATGAAGAGTACTATTCGTGATTTAAATCTATAAAATTTGCTCTGTGGGAATGAAAGTGGGAGGAGCTCAAAATTTAAGGATCTTCGCGTTCAGTGAAGATCAATTTTTCTCGAGCGCTCATTGGCTAAAAATGAATCTACTCGAGCGCTCATTGGCTAAAAATGAATCTATAGTGTCATATTTCTGTGAAAATATTTTACGTTCAACAACTTCTGTTCTGACCATTGTGTGTGTGTCTTTGTAGTATTGTTTGTTTCACATGTTTTACTCTGTATCACATTTGTTTCACATTTTATGTCCTATTGAGTAAACTCTGTTTAAGATGCATTGGTATAACAGTCGTTACGCGCTCTTACTGTTTACTTTACTTTTATTTTACTTTTTACTGCATTTACCGTGTTTTTACTGCGATTTTGAGTGTATTTTAGCTCTATTAAAACATTTTAGGAAAAAATAATTGTACAAATTCATTTCATTCAAGTGCCAACTTCGACAACAAAATCCAAGATGATTTTACTTATATGTAGTATAGGGCAGATTTTTAAAATTGTTTCAATTTGCATGGAAATGCACTTTATTTTTTTGGGGAAAAATCCGTTTCATAGATTTATAATATTATCATTTAAATTAAAAACTTAAGCTTTTGGATACTTGTGCTTTCGTTTTGCATAATATTTTTAAAATAAGCCTCTTTTCATATGAATAACTGCAACTTAGTGTTTTAAATTATTAAGGACTGGGACACCTATTTTTTTATTGTTATCTCACCAGAAATATAAAACGACAAATATGTGTAATTCGCTAAGTCGACAAACGCAATATGCTGAGATTTAAAAATACTAACCGGCTTTAAACTCGCAAATAAAAAAAACTTTTTTAAAATGAAACAAATTAAACTATTATAATAAAGATAACTTACGTTTTGCTTTGAAAAAGAGAAAAATTAAACAAAATGCAACATTTCAATTTAGCTCACAGTATACAATTTAACATAATAAATTTTTGACCGAATTTGATTTTGTGACAAGCAAATCTAAGAGGTTTTAATGTAGACTTGAGATGTGTAAAGCTCAAAACTCAGTACTGAAATTTGAGTTTTAAACCGCTTTAAACTGCTAGAAAAATCAATAACTCAGCACACAGACACAAGCTTGCAAAATTCTTCTTTTGTTTATTCTAATGATGGAAACACAACGGCGAGTAACTTTGTTGAAATGCAATAAATACAAACGAATATTAAACTAAATGTATTTAAACAATTTGTTCTTTATCAGAAATACATATCATATCAACAAAACACGTAACTATGAAATTTTGGAAGACATTTTTTAGCTCAATATTTTAACTACAATGCTATGCATCATAATTCTACAAAATATCATGCATATTTTTCTATACAATATGCCTATATCATGTAAAATACACGATGTAGGTATTCTTTACCTATATTACTACTATGATGTAGTAGCGATGAAGCTATTATATGCCCAGAGGTGTGGAGCTCAGTTTTTCGAAGCTCCGGAACAACCTCCATTTTAGTTCACTCCATTTTACTCCATTTTAGTTCACATTGAGGTTCACTCCATTTTAGTCCTATATCATGAATTACAGAAGAATGTCATAGATTATTTTGTGAATTTTTCGTAAGCTAAATTTTTATCAAAAAACGATAAAAATTGTCTTATAAATGCGGATTGAATAAATTAAATAGACTTAAATGGCTGAACGCCTTCCGTTTTAAATGTACGAAACTCTGAAGCATCATATTAGGGAGTGAAAAAATTTCTAGCTTCATTTGATTGAAAGCCTTTGTTGTCACCTTTGTTGCTCAGTTTAGTGCTTACTAATCAAATTTTTGAGTCCCTTTTTGGAGTAAATCATATTTTTTGTCTTTTTTTTGCGACCGCGATCGGTTCGCAATTATCTCTTACTGTTTTTTGATGGTATTTTTAGAAGGAAATACTTTGATCTTAAAATTTTACGTTTTGTAGCAAAAAATTCTGAACTCCGATCCGACGAAAAACTTATACTTTTAGCGCCGAGGTTATATCTCGATAACGTTGTGGTAAATTTTTTTATAATTGTTACTTTAGATTCTTAGCTACTTGCTGAACCTGTAAAACTAATTGTTCAGTCCGAAATTCTTGCAGGAATAATGTGGAATTTTTTTTATAATGTATATTTTTGGTATATTATTATATTTTTAAAATTTTCATTGGTCACAGGTTTTAATTCTTTAAGTACAAGTCATTATTTAAAAATATATCATGGTAAAATTTTGCTTAATTTTTAGGTTTTGCTTAGACTTAGGAAAAAAGGTTTACATTTAATCGTTAAAATCGCAAAATACAAAAGCCTGTTCAGGGTAATATGATGACAGTGATTTTTGTAATCATTTATTTTTGTATTTTTTCAAGTTGTGTTACTTATTTAATAATATATCACAAATTTTGTAATTAAAGTTAGTTATTATATTTTATTTATAAAACAATGATAATAATATATAAAATAAAACGCTAAAAAAGATTTTTGATGGCTAACGGTAATTCCCATGGACCATGGACCAACATGGACCCAACATGGACCCGCCCATGAGGGGTGAAAGACTCACTTTAACAATACAAAACAATATAAAGTTGTTAGTTTTAACTTTTAAACGGCTTAGACTTAGACTTAGAAAGACACTAAACCTAAGCCTAAGCCTAAGCCTGAGGTGCACTAACAACTTTACATTGTTTTGTAATGTTAAAATGAGTCCTTCACCCCTCATGGGCGAGTCCATGTTGGGTCCATGTTGGTCCCTGGTCCATGGGAATTACCGTTAGCCTTTTTGATTTACGCTAAAAAAGGCAATTTATAAACCTAGGCACATCAGGAATATTCAGGCGCGTCAGGAACGAGCCCAGTACGCGTTTCTAAGCCTAAGCAAGGCCTAAAAACAATCTAAACGTTCTCCACGAAGCTATTTTATAAAGTTTAGGTTGTTTTTTAGGCTTCGCTTAGGCTTAGGAACGCGTACGCTAAAGCTTGTTCCTGACGTGCCTGACGCGCCTGTGTGCCTAGCGTGCCTAGCTTTATAAAGGCTAACGGTAATTCCCATGGACCATGGACCAATTCGGACCCAACATGGACCCGCCCATGAGGGGTGAAAGACTCACTTTAACATTACAAAACAATGTAAAGTTGTTAGTGCACCTCAGGCTTAGGCTTAGGCTTAGGCTTAGTGTTATCCTAAGCCTAAGCCTAAGCCATTTAAAAGTTAAAACTAACAACTTTATATTGTTTTATATTGTTAGAGTGAGTCTTTCACCCCTCATGGGCGGGTCCATGTTGGGTCCGAATTGGTCCATGGTCCATGGGAATTACCGTTAGCCTTTATAAAGGCTAACGGTAATTCCCATGGACCATGGACCAACTTGGACCTAACATGGACCCGCCCATGAGGGGTGACAGACTCACTTTAACAATACAAAACAATATAAAGTTGTTAGTTTTAATTTTTTAACGGCTTAGGCTTAGGCTTAGGATGACACTAAGCCTAAGCCTAAGCCTGAGCCTGAGGTGCACTAACAACTTTACATTGTTTTGTAATGTTAAAGTGAGTCTTTCACCCCTCATGGGCGAGTCCATGTTGGGTCCAAGTTGGTCCATGGTCCATGGGAATTACCGTTAGCCTTTATAAATTGCCCTAAAAAATAAAACCGAGTGAACGCGCGGCGAGAAACACTTCTTTGGCTTGTGGCATGGACTTCAGTTAGATTACTATAGACGTCCTTGCTTGTAGTGTTTTTTCAGGTACATATAAATTGTAAATAATAAAAAATAAATATGATTACACCATCGAAATACCTCACCTATCGTGCTCCTCACCACAGAATAGAGTCTTTGGTATACTCCGCTTACAGTGCAGAGGAAATTCGCAGCCTAAGTTCGAAAAGAATTACGGACGTTTTGAGTGTGGACGAGCTGGGCCACCCTTCCCCGGGTGGCCTCTACGACCCGAATTTGGGACCCATGGACGAAAGGGACAAATGCGCCGCTTGTCACCTGCCTGGAACTTTTTGCCCCGGCCACATGGGTCATATCGAACTTGGGATTCCATGTTTCAATCCAGTGTATTACAAAGTGGTTTGGAGGGTAAATATTTTTTGTTTAATTTATTATAATTAATTAGTGATGGGAAATTCCGGTTCCGGATGTTCCGGGTAATATTTGGAATTCCAATTCCTGTTCCTTTATTTTTGGAAAATCTCAATTCCGGTTCCGGGGGTTCCGCAGTTTTTTTAATGACCACATCAGATAACAACATAACAGAACTAATATTTCATAGTGCATAGTCTTAGTCTATGCATAGTTTAATTCTGTCGTATCATCATTTCATTTTTCATCAATTTTTGTTTCTTTTTTCTTTTCTTTTTTTCAACAAAATCGTTTTGTAAATCATATCAAGTCAAATTTGATAAAAATAAATATTTAAATAAAGATTTATTTTCTAGCAAAGTACATAGAACATAATAAAAAAACAAATATTTTTAATTAGTGTTACAAAATACAGTTTACAAAATACAGTGTTAATGCAACCCATTTGAGTTTCAAAAACAAACACAAACAGAAAAAAGTTACATATTATACGTAGAAAGCATACATGGGCACGGGGGGGTTGGGGGAGGGAGTTAACCCCCGAATTCTAAGAAGGGGGTTTAACCCCCCACTCAGAAGTGGGGGAGAAAAGGTTAACCCCCCAATTTTGGAAAAATGAAGAAAAAAATGTCTTTAAAATGGCTTCTTACTGCCTTCAAACTTAAGTTTTGAGGTCAAAATGAATGTTTTAAGCAATAAAAAGCTCAAAAATGCTAAAAAAAGGCTTTTTGACCTAAAATTAGCGTTTTTTACCTATTTTCCTTCAAAATCGAAAAACGATATGGGTAAAATGCACTCCAGAAAAAAATCGATATGGGTATTTTGCGTTTCTCGGATTTTAACCCCCTCTCTAATTTGGGGTTTAATTAACCCCCACTCCCTAATTTGTCATCAGACCTGTGCACGATCTAGCAATGCCCCCCGCTTTATTGGAGGATTTGCCCCCCCGTTTTATTCCCCCCCCCCCCGCCAAAAAATGAAATAGTACCCAAAAATTAAAACGCTATTTTTGACCTATGATGATTCCATCATCGCGATTTTTTGCAGTTTTTAGCCTATTTCAATTTATTTTAAGCCATTTTAGACCTATTTTTACCTTATTTTCGTTTTTTTGTCCCTTTTTGCCTTGTTCCTATCTTTTTCCTTTTTTTTCTCCTTTTTTCTTCTTTCTCCCCTGCTTGCCCCCCGTTTTATTGCCCTCCCCCCGTTTCAAAAAAGTTGCTCCCCTGTGCCCCCTGTTTTGGAATTGCCTCCCCCCAATAAAACCCACGGAGGGGGGGGGGGCACTGCACAGGTCCATACATGGGCACGGGGGGGGGTTGGGGGGTTAACCCCCCCACTTAGAAGTGGGAGGGAGAAAAGGTTAACCCCCCAATTTTGGAAAAATAAAGAAAAAATGTCTTTAAAATGACTTCTAACTGCCTCCAAACTTAAGTTTTGAGGTCAAACTGAATGTTTTAAGCAATAAAAAGCTCAAAAATGCAATAAAAAGGGCTTTTTGACTTAAAATTAGCGTTTTTTTACCTATTTTTCCTTCAAAATCGAAAAATGATATGGGTAAAATGCACCCCAGAAAAAAAAAGCGATATGGGTATTTTGCGTATCTCGGATTTTAACCCCCCCAATTTGGGGTTTAACCCCCCCCCCCCACTGCAGACCAACTTGCCCATGTATGCACAGGTCTGTATCATTATATCCATTATCAGACATATTACATCTTTTAAATAATCTTAAAGTAAATTTTCTTTGGACTTTTTCTAAAATATATTTATCTTTATTCATGTAAGGATTCCAACCAGGACTGGCATATTCTAAGACTGGACGGACAAAATTTTTATAGGCAGTGAGAAAATTTTTAATTTATTTTTATTTAAAACATCTAAAAATTAGATTAATTGTTTTAAAGCTTTACCAGCTATTTTCTGACAATGTATTGACAATTTAAGGTTGTGATTTATATATACCCCTAGATCCTTTACTAATTTTGTTTTAGGTAGTTTCTTATAATTTAAGTAATAATCCGTTTGGTTTTCATATTTTTCATTATTTATGTGTAGAACTTCACATTTAATTTCAGACAGAAATAGCTGCCAGTCGCAAGCCCATTTAGCAATTCTATTCAGATCATCTTGTAATTTAATTCTATTGTCAGATATCTCCCAATAACTAGAATAGACTTTTGCATCATCTGCAAAAAGCCTAATCTCAAAGTTTTGTACACAATTGACAATATCATTGATATACATTAAAAAAAGGAATGGTCCTAAAACCAGACCTGTGCACGGTCTGGAAATGCCCCCCCGTTTTATTGGAGGATTTGCTCCCCTCGTTTTATTGCCCCCCCAGCGAAAAATGAAAAAGTACCCTAAAATTATGGTGCCATTTTTAACCTATGATGACGCCATCATCGCGAATTTTTTGCAGTTTTTAGCCTATTTCAATGTATTTTAAACCATTTTAGACCTATTTTTACCTTATTTTCACTTTTTTGTCCCTTTTTTCCCTTTTCCCTTCTTTTTTTCCCTTTTTCCCCTCTTTTCTCTTTTTTTTTTCTTTCCCCCCTGCTTGCCCCCCCGTTTTATTGCCCCCCCTCGTGCCCCCCCACTTTTGGCCGTGCCCCCCTCGATAAACTACTGGGGACGCGGCTTGCACAGGTCTGCAAAACAGAACCATGTGGTACCGAGCTACTAAGTGGGTAAGAAACAGAAATAGTATCATTTATTATTTTTAATTGCATTTCTCTATTTGTTAGAAAAGCTTCTATCCAATTTAGCAGCTTTCCAGAAATCCCATATTTATTTAGTTTATACAAAAGTTTTTAATGAGTATCAAAAGCTTTTGCAAAGTCCAGATATATTATGTCAACAGATTTTTTTGTCATTAACAACTGTAGTCCAATCGTTATAAGAATCAAGGAGTTGTGTAATTGTTGAGCTTTTATCTTTAAAACCATGCTGAAGATAAGATAATATATTTTAGAAAAAGATAGAAAACTCATACTTTACCTGACCTGTGCACGGTCTGGAAATGGAGGATTTGCCCCCCGTTTTTTTGCCCTCCCCCCGCCAAAAAATGAAAAAGTACGCTAAAATTATGTAGGGCCTGATCGGACCGGAATTTTTTGGTCTGGCCGTAAAGGACTTTTAAAAAGTCCGGCCTGAACCAGACTTTTAAAAAGTCCCGCCCGGACCGGACCGAACCGGACCGGATCATAGTAATAATTTAATATGTATATATTTGATACATATATGTAGATATAATTTATAATAATTTTGAAGTTTCAAGTCTATAAACAAAGCTTTAACCAACATAGCTAATTAAAACTTTATTAAAATCAAGGCAAAATATTGATAACAATACAATATGCCAACAAAACAAAATAACAATAATGAAACAACAAAAAGCTAATAGTAATCAATGTAACAAAAGCCAATAAAAGCATATTCAGTCTTGAAGACAACTAATAATGTTCAAACTTTGTAATTCAGAGATTTTAAATTGTATTTTAAAAATGCTAGTTTTTTCACATTCTCTAGCTTTAAGAATGCTCTGTCACCTTCTGAAATTAATTGAGCCACTTTAAAAGATCTCTCACTTGCCACAGGGGCGCAAGGTGCTGTGCTAACAGATACTTTTTTGCCATCTAAATAAGTGATGGGAGCATTTTCTGGAAATGGAGTCTGCCTTTGGAAGATATCAGATATTTTCATTTGCTTTTTAGGTCCAGGTTCCTCCAAATCTTCCAAAATGTACAGACTTTCCTTCTCTGTAGCTTTCACTTTTTTTCCTGTTTCTTCAATTTCTTCAATTCTTGCAGACTCTTGTATTCCCTGGGATGGGAGGTTTGAAGATGACGCCATAATAGACTGGTATAGTACTATAAGATTTTGGACCATTCCCTGTTTTTTATTCTGTGGACTCCAGCAAACACAATTGACAAATGGCCTTTGTCTCATTCGCAGGCTTTACCTTGAAATGTTTCCAAACCATTCCCATTACACTCATCTTTCTTTCTTGCCTTTAACTACAATTAAAATTTATGTATGTATTTAACAACTTTTAAAGACAAAAACCATAAACGCGCCAACACAATTAAGAAATAGATTAGCACAGCAAGAATAATGAAACCCAGATTATAAACACTAATTATCATAAAGCAAAGCCAGGAAAAACAAATTTGCATATTGATGGGGAGTATTATAGGCATAGGTGTCCGACCCCTGACGACTAGGGGGGGGGGTTTGACCCCGGGGTCAGCCCATTTTTTACCATTTTGTAGGCCCAGGAGGGGGGTCAGCCTGGACCAAATTTTCAAAAACTTTTGACCCCAGGGTAGCCTGGACTGAAGGGTCCTTGGGGGGGGGAATCCTGGACTGGGGTACTTAGGGGGGTGGGAATAGCCTGGACCTGCCAAAAAAACTTTTGGAAACTGTTAAAAACGTTAACATATTATAAGAGGTACCTTTTTGTTGATTTTTTTTTGCTTCCAGTAAAAGTTTGACCAACTTTCTTCTATTTTCCGGTTACATAATAAATAATAATAATCATTGTATTTTGTTTTCATTTCATTATTTTGCATGCGGCAACTTGCCGGGCAAGTGTTTAACAAACGGCGGCAGCGCAAAAAACGGACCGGTCGTTTAAAAAAAAACGGACCGTTCATTTTTAAAAAAGGGTTCGTTTTTAAAACGAACATCTGAATTTTATTTTTTTTTAATTTTTAATGTAACGTTTCAACCAGTTTGTAAAAAATCTAAGGTTTATTATAAATTATAAAAATTTGTATAGAACACTAAAATTATTGTTATATTTATGAGGAATATATACGTATATAAACAGACCTGTGCACGGTCTGAAAATGCCCCCCCCCGTTTTATTGGAGGATTTGCCCTCCCCCCGTTTTATTGCCCCCCCCCCCCCCCCCAAAAAATGAAAAAGTACCCTAAAAATATGACGCCATTTTTGACCTATGATGACGCCATCATCGCGAATTTTTTGCAGTTTTTAGCCTATTTCAATGTATTTTAAGCCATTTTAGACCTATTTTTACCTTATTTCCGCTTTTTTTGTCCCTTTTTTCCCTTTTCCCTTCTTTTTTTCTCTTTTTTTCTCCTTTTTTTCTCTTTTTTTTCTTTCTCCCCTGCTTGCCCCCCCCGTTTTATTGCTCCCCCCCGTTTAAAAAAAGTTGCCCCCCGTGCCCATTTTGGAATTGCGCCCCCGTTTTAACCCCGGGGGCGGTGCACACGTCTGTATAAAGTTAGCGCACAAAATTTGTGCGCGCACGAATTTCTGCGCACAAATTTTGAGCCTGTATATTTTCAGATCTATAGAAGTAGATAGGGGGGGGGGTGGAACAGCTGTTAGGGGGGAGGGTCAAAAACCGCCTTCAGGGGGAGGGGTCGGCCTGGACTGGGGTTTTAGGGGGGAGGGAGGGTCCAAAATGGGCGCTAGGGGGGAGGGGTACCCTGGACCGGCCCTCAGGGGGGGGGCAGCTTGGGCATTCCAGGCTGGTCGGACACCTATGATTATAGGTTACACCAGGGACGTAGCCAGGGGGGGGGAGCGGGGGGGGGGCCGCCCCCCCCCCCCGAAACGGTCGGACAGGAGGAAAAATAAGGATAGTGGTTGGGCGGGGGGGGGGGCAGTGGCCCCCCCCGAAATGGTCGCCAGATAGTAAAATTTGGGGGTTTTCATATGCTAAAAATTCAAAATTTTCTAGCGCCTCGCTAATCGCTCGGCGCCAAACTTTAAAATAATTTTAGTACCCCAATGGACCCCCAAAAACCAAAAATTTGTTCCGCTTCGCTCAGCGGTCACTTTCTATAGTATACATACATATATATCTCGTTATTTATGTTGCCTGATGCTAATGTTATTTTAAAGTTAGTACAATAATTTTTATAAGTAATAAGTACTACACAGAAAGCAAAACAAACAATCATATTGGTTAATTTATGTACCTCCCCCCTCCTAAATTTTCCTGCCGCCTATAGCATTGGCTCGGATTTTTTTCATATAGGTAGGTACCCTAGAAAACATGGAGCCGAGATGCTGCTCATGTGCTTTGGTTTACAATGTGGGTTTAGCCAAGGGGTCTGAAACTAACGTCTCTAAATTCCTTTTTTGTAAAAGCCAGGCTCTGTCAATGTGTGCTTATGTAATTTTTAACTAAGAAAACATGTTTTTACCGCTAAAAACATTAGATAATAGGTTATTAGGCCAAAAACAGTGTATTATACAGCTTTATCTACGTTTATCCCTGCTTTTTTAACGTTTTCAAAAATTAAGGGGGGCTCCGCCCCCCCCAAAATTTCGGGGGGGGGCGGATTTTTTTCCGAAATTCCGAAATGTTTTTTTTGTACTAAAATCCGCCCCCCCCAAAATGAAACTCTGGCTACGTCCCTGGGTTACACCAAGAGGATAAGAGTAAAAAAGAATATAAGAAAAGAATAAAAGAATACCTAGTTAGATACATTATAGTAAGTACAAGTAATATATTTAACAAAACAAACTGCCATCCAAACTGAATAAATCAAGTAAGTAGGAAGCATCTAAAGATTCTGAAAGACAGAATAATACATGTGTGATATTTGTGATACAAAGAGTCGCCAGGTTGTGATAAAAAGCATAAGTGAGGATCTTAAATAAAAGTTAAAAGCTTAAAAACAGAAGATTTAAGCTTATAATCACCAAAACAATTAACAAAATCAACAAAGCTGTAATAAAATATAAAAAAAGAATTTAAAATAAGATAAAATATGTTTATGACAAATTAATATGTAAAACCATTTAAAAAAAGAAAAGGTCTGGCAAAAAAGTCCGGCAAAATAAAAAAGTCCGGCCCAGACTGGACCGAAAATGGCCGGATATCCGGCCTCGGTCGGACCGGACCCGATATCCGGTCGGGCCCTAATTATGACGCCATTTTTGACCTATGAAAACGCTATCATCGCGAATTTTTTGCAGTTTTTAGCCTCTTTCAATGTATTTTAAGACATTTTTACAGCTATTTTTACCTTATTTTTGTTTTTTGTCTCTTTTTTCCTTTTCCTTTCAAAAGAGAGGGGATTAGCAAGACAAGGTTGGCCTTTGTGTTAGGTTAGGTTAAGGGCCTTTGTGAGGGCCCCCACTTACAAAAAAATCCAGGGCCCCCCTCCGATCAAATTTTAGAAGTTTTTACCCCTGACCCCTCGATTTTGAAATTTGATCCCCTCTCCCCTGTTGAGAAAATTTTAAGTACTTTTTTAAACTAATATTTCTCCCAAAAACGTGAATTTTTAACACAAATTATTCTTGTTTTTACACCTTTTTTTACTATAATATCGCTTTTTATCCAATAAAATGTTGTATTATCTTATAAAAAACTATTATTAAACCTTTAACGGTTTAAAAGTATTTTGCTTCAGACATTGACATTGGACCCCACCTGACCCCCCTCTGGGTTTCAAATTTTTTTACCCCTGGTCGGCCACCCCTATAAATCATGATATTTCATGAAAACATGAATTTAACTCTTCTTTGTTTATTGTTTTTCAGTTAAATTAGTTAAAATAAATAAATTTTTCAGTTAAAATTAAATATAAAGCGTGTTGAGGATTAATCAGTAAAGGATGCGACCATAGGTGAGAAAGGGGGAGGGGGCAGGGTGGGGTCCACCCCCCCTAGCCTCTAACTCCTGGCCCCCCCCCAGGCGAACTCTAGGGCCCCCCCTTCCCCCAAATTTCCAATTTTTTACCCCTAACCCCCCTCTAGATTTTGAAATCTGACCCCCCGCCCCCCGCTCGGGAAAATTTTAGGTACCTTTTTTATACTAAATTTTCTTCCAAAAACGTGGTTTTTCATACACATATCTCATGCTTTTACACCCTTTTTCATACATGAATATAGCTTTTTATTCAATAAAATGTAGTATTATCCTATAAAAAGAACAATTATTAAAGTTATTATGGTTTAAAACTGTTTTGCTTTGGACACCGGACCCCACCTGACCCCCCTCTATATTTCAAAATTTCGCACTCCAGGTCGACCACCCCTAAAAATCTAGGGGAGGTCCGGACCCCCCTGGGACCCCCTCCTAAAATTCAAAATTCGATTTACCCTGGGTAACCACCCCCCCTAGCTTCCCCGACCGTGCTCACCTATGGATGCGACGAGCTTGGCATGGCTAGAGTGATTGTTGTTGTACGTCGGCTACGCATGGCAGTCTTCCATCTAGCAAACTAGTGGACAAATGCAGCTCCAAAGTGTGTGGAATCTGTACCACTGGCCTTGCAGGAACACTTATGCTGCTCATGTACGACGTTAAATGTAAGATCAAAATCAGGCGGAGACTTAAAATCCTTTAGCTAAAACCTCGGAATGGGTGAATACTGCGCGCAGTGAACACTCTAGCGGTAAAGTTTGCCAACATTGTTATCAATCTTGGACGAAGAGTCTTAACCATAGGGGTGAAATTTTTTTTGCCCCTCATGGCTTGTCTTAGCGCCTGCCCTTTGTATAATCTGCATAGGGGAGATAAGTTTCAGGTAATGCAACAACAACAGCAACAACAATAACAAGCGTAGGCATAGATGAACAAGGGGTAGGGTGGGGTCCCACTCCTCTAGCCTCGAAATATTGCCCCCCCCCTCTAGAAAAAAAATCCAACCCCCTCTCCCCCCAAATTTTTGAACTTTTTACCCCTGACCCCTTCTAGATTTTAAATTCTGACCCCCCCCCCTCCCTCTAAAAATTGTATGTACTTTTTTTATACTAAATTTTCTTCCAAAAACGTGAATTTTTAACACAAATTCATGTTTTTTACACCTTTTCTATATCAGAATATCACTTTTAATTCAATAAAATTTAGTACCTACTATCTTATAAAAAAACTATTATTAAACCTTAATGGTTTAAAAGTATTTTGCTTCAGACATTGGACCCCACCTGACCCCCCTCTAGGTTTCAAAATTTTTCACCCTGGGTCGACCACCCCTAGAAAGCCAGGGGGAGGGAGATCGACCCCATCTAAGAGTACTAAGACCCCCCAGATTTTGAAATGTCATTTACCCAGCGTAAAGACACGGACACCCCCCGGCTTTGGTAACCGTGTTCATCCATGTTTGTATTGTATAATCATGGCTGTAGCCAGGATTTGAATTGAGGGGGGGGGGATTTTTTGGAAAAGTGTTTAGACGTGCCCACAAAGGGGTCTGGGGTGGCAGGCAGCCCCCAGAAATGGGGTTTCTGGGGGGCGAGAGCCCCCTGCGGGGTGAAAAGGTAGAGCCCCTTGTCAGGGGGATCCGCGTCTGGAGGACAGAATACCCCCCATGGTGCAGACCTGTGCACGGTCTGAAAATGCCCCCCCCCCGTTTTATTGGAGGATTTGCCCTCCCGTTTTATTGCCCCCCCCCCGCCAAAAAATAAAAAAGTACCCTAAAATATTACGACAAGATTGACCTATGATGACTCCAACAACGCGAATTTTTTGCAGATTTTAGCCTTGTCCAAAGTCTATTAATGCATTTTAGACCTATTTTGACCTTATTTCCGCTTTTTTAGTCCCTTTTTTCCCTTTTCCCTTTTTTATTCTCTTTTTCTGCTTTTTTTCTCTTCCCTTCCCTGCTCGCCCCCCCCCCCCCGTTCTATTGCTTTCCCTGTTTCAGAACCTCTCCCGCGCCCCTCTCCTTAGCATACGTAACTGAACGAAGTAGTACCACACATA
>JASAMX010028017.1:0-17478 GCA_030248175.1 Microlaimidae sp. YZB2_3 | reverse complement strand
CGATGGGGCGATTGAGAAAGAGAGAGAGAGAGAGAGAGAGAGAGAGAGAGAGAGAGAGAGAGAGAGAGAGAGAGAGAGAGAGAGAGAGAGAGAGAGAGAGAGAGAGAGAGAGAGACAGAGAGAGAGAGAGACAGAGAGAGAGAGAGACAGAGAGAGAGAGAGACAGAGAGAGAGAGAGAGAGACGTTGTTTCTCGGTTGCTTGTTTCTTTCACACATTTTATAAAGCCTATAATAGAACCACCTGTTTCTTTCGTTCTTTATTCTAAATCAGCCGAGGACAGAATCCCCCTATATTCGAACTTACTGTTTTTTTTTTTTGTTTTTGAAAAAGAGGGACCATTACGCAAAACGAGAAACCTTGTGGTATGAAATTTGAACAATGGTTAACTTTCACTAGAAACAGGCGTTTCTTCGGTTGCTTAAAAAAAAGATATTGCTTTTCAACTGAAAAATATTTAATAAAATTGCATGCCGTAAGTAGTGCGGCGCCGTTGAAAATAAAGGAACATTAAAAAAAGTTTGTGTATCTATTCGTTCGTTATGACAGAAAAAGCTGCGTCGACGCAATCGCACACTGTTTGAACAGTAAGGCCTACTTAGGGTATCCGATGTTCGGCGAGGCCTTAATTTCGGCCACCCATTTAGGGTGTCAGAAAATTGGCTTATTCTAAAAAACAAAAAAACTAGCATAAAAGTAACTGACACGGAATGTTGAATAAAGTGTCTCAAATTAATTTATCAACAACTATATAATTTTTTGTGAATTTATTTTTATTTTTGCTTTGCGTTAAACTGCATTTGAATAGAACGAAGCACTACAAAAAACCTTAAAAATAACTTCCATCAAAGTTGATTGTTTGTTTAATCAATTTCAAAATTGAATGCGTTTAACGAAATGCGCATTTCAAGATTAATTAAACTACCGTCAAAATTGAAATAATTGTTTAGTATTATTGTATATTTATTTGTACCGTGCGAATCTACAGTAAACATAATTTATTAAGTTGTATTAAATTTGAGAGACGGAAAAAAGTTTTAAAAATAATATAAACACATTAAAAAAAGTCAGGTTGACACTCATATGGTGAACACAGTAAATAATTGAATATTAATGGCCTTCTGAATATATACCTATTATTCGGGAGAAAGTAACTAATGCTTCAAAAAAAAGTTGTGAAAGTAAATTAAAAACACAGTAAAAATGCCAGGTTATATTTCCTTTAGGTGAGGGATGCATTTATAAAAGAATTAATGTAAGAAGCATGTGGCGGGCTGGAGGGTTCCCCCAACTCCCCAATTGGCTAGTTTTGAAACTATTGATAAATATAGAAAAAATTGAAAAATCTGAAAAATTATTGAAATGTAGTAAAAAACTCAGGCTTGTCATTTTGGCGGAGGAAAACTATTCAGATATAGATTTAAAAATAGGCAAGGGTTGGTGTGGAATTATTATACCACTCCTTAACTTTTAATGTTTAAAGTTAATAATTTTGGGTTCCGGCAACTTTTTTTGTTTGTTTTTTTTCGTTTTTTAAAACTGCAAATGTTGCCTAACTTAGGATTTTGTTTTTTGTTATTTTGACGTTAAAAATATAAAAAAAATGCAATAGAGTGGAATAGTTTTTACCCAGGTTTCTTTTTAAGCCTGGCTGTAAACAAAAGCCATTTGATGTTAAAATATTCTTTCACATAAAAAAAATTCAACAGTGTTGTTAAACTTAGGCCTAAAATTTTAAAAATTTTTTGCTAAACGGGGGAAAAAATTAAGTTATATGTACCAAAAGAATAATATACTTAAAGATAAAATCGCATTATTCTAAAAAATATGTTATAGTCAGTTTTCTCAGGCTGCCTACGACGCGCCTTAACTTTGACCACTGTTACAAAAAAAGTTTAAGTCTCCACTGACTTTTTAAAGTAAACAGAAATTTTGAAATTTTGCACTGGAAATAACAAAAATAGCTGTCGTTTGAATTAGGTTAAATCTGCGGATTAATATAGCCATAAAAAATTATCCAACAAAAATAAAAAAGGTGATCAAAATTAAGTCAGTTACCCTATGAAAAATGGCTAAAAACCGCGAAAACTGGGTGCATTTTAAAATCGCTCATAAAAAACTCGCTGAATTTTTTTTTCCAGCAATTTGCATAAAAATGACGCTTAATTTCTTGCGAAAGTTAATAAATAAATAAATCATTGTTCAGTTTGTTCTTCAACCAATTGTGTTATATTCTTCCTTTCTTTTTTAATTAGAAATTCGTTCTCCAGAGAAAATCTCTGTAGGGAATTTTTATTTTTATTTGATTTTCCCGCGACCGAATCACGCACCGAAAAGTTCTTTTGAGGGTCTCACTTGTATTTCATACTGGAAATGTTTTACTCTAGAGCTTCGGAACACCGCTGAGCATGAAAAAAAACACAAAAAATAGAACTATAACTTGTTTTTTTTCCGCTCTCAAACGCGGGTTAATTTTTGCATTTCGGTACAGATTAGTTATTATATTGGAGCCTATAGAATTTATTTTTTTTTATTTTTGTTTGGGACTGCGCAGTTTCAATATTATTGCAATAGCTATTGAGTTTATATCCAAAACCGACTCTGAAACTACCGTATTTATTTTTTTGAAAACTGTCCGAAAAAAACAGTCAGTGGCCGAAATTATTATACGTAACTCTCATATAATTTTTTTGCATTTTTTCTTAATTCTTCAACAAAATTGCTCTTTTTTATATTTTTGAATTTTTTAATGCTTATTTTTAATGTTATCTTTTTTATATTCGCTTGACAGCGTTTCTTAATATGGACCTAAAAAGTAACAACGATGTAAAATTAAAACAAACACTAATAAACCTAAGATTTAAAAAAAAATGCAAAAACAGTTTTAAAAAAAAACAAATGAAACTCTGAAATATACCATTTAGATTTAGAAAAAGCGTAAATGACTTCGATAATAACAATATATCCTCATTTAAAACGTGCATTTTCCCAAACTCAATAAAATGATATAGAAGTTCAACAAATGTTACAATTTTGATTTTATTACTTCCTTCCCAAAAAAAATCGAAAAAACCAACCGAAACTGAAACAACCAACCTATAAGCATCTGCACTGCAACTTAAGTTTATACATGACGTATGCAATATACACATTCTGTATTATAATTTGGATAATTACCGTATCCCCCGACTTATTTTTTGTAGTATGCAGATTCAAACCCTCCAAAGCGCGCTGTCATTTTGTTCTGTCGATCCTGCATTCTACAAAATATACAAAAATAATAACAGGGGTAATTATCCATTATGTTTGTAATTTGCCGAACTGTGTTATCCATACTTTCATGTATAAACCGAGTTCCAGTGCAAGGTGCCATAATTTTAACTTTTATGCCATATAGCTTTTTATAGCAATCTTCTTTTATTTTACAAACAAATCATCTATATTAAGTAGATTAATAAACGCACATTCAAAATACAAAATACTGGGAAATAAAAACAAATATCTTATTCCTAAGGCAATAACATAGTATAAGGTCAGCTAGCACCAGTACCGATTTAATTAAGTTAACTACTTAAGTTTTTAGTGAACATGTACATTTTCTATACACAAATACCATGGTGCCTCATAGTAACTCCTGAAATTTTTGACACAATGTTTTTTTGAAGGAAATAATATTATTATTTAATTTTTAGTTGAAAGACGGGTTGTTATGCCCTGAAAGTGTAAAACAAAACATTTTGCTAGGGCAAGGTTTATTGCCATATTGATGAACCATTTGCAAAAGTATGATAAAGCTTTGGAAAAATTATTAGCAGATTCTTTATTCGGTTAAAGCTTTATAAAATTTCGCGTCATCTTCAATTTGAGATTTTTATTTTTGATCTTGCGCCCAGTGCTTCTGGTAAAATTTTTATAAACCAAGAGAAAGAAAAGGGGTTCAACGACACTGCCTTGAGGCGTACCACTTGTGAATTTTTTTGTAATCAAAAAAAAGATTCGCATATTATCTTACTGTTTGTTTTCTATTTCGGCCTGATTAGCCCTAACGACCTGGAAGACAAAAATCGCCCTTTACTACGGAAAAATGAGCCACAATTCAGTACAAAATATATGTGACTGTGATTCATTTGTACGAGGTATAATTTAGCGGTATAATAACCGACAGACTGAGTTGCACATTCCCTTTTATTGTACAAAATGGCGAGGCGGCTCATTTTACCGTTGTAACGACGAAATACAATTAAGCTAAAGCTAGCAGGCTGAAATTAAGGGCGTAACCTCTTTCCGCCAAGTAAATAAAAGCAAGTCTTTCGTAACCAATTATTATTTAGTTGTGTCTGCACGGTAATTTCTCGAAAAAAGAAATGTTACATTTTTGATCTATTTTCACCCTGATAGAATTTATCTTTAGCATAAATTATTTTCCGCCACACACGTGGTTTTTTTCTGAAAATATTTTCACTGCAATTATAAATTTTTGCAAAAGTTATTGTTGTAGAGTTATTGTTAAGAGAGACTTTTTAAAGGTATTATGCAGAATATATTTCTTTCAGGACACCAGTTTTATAAGGTACCACTTTCTAAACTGAAAGCAAGAGCCTCGAAATGTATTGTTAAAAAATTATTCTTAATTAAATTAAATGTGTTGCTAAACAAAATATCAAAAATATATATGTAAAAAAAGTTTCCAAGTAAGATTAGTGAAGTTGCACTAAAAAATAATCAATAAAAAAAATCTGCATAATTTAATTTCAAAGCCATCAGTAGGGTTAATAATATCTTCAGACATATGGTAGGTTTTGGAGACTTTTGCTCAAGGCTTCTTCGATTTTTTCTTCATTAAATGTTCCACTTCAACCTACAAATTTGAATATATATATATATATATATATATATATATATATATATATATATATATATATATATATATATATATATATATATATATATATATATTGTAACTATTCTTGCTAAAAATAATGATAAATAAACTTAAAGCTTTTTTGAAAAAAAATTCTTACCTTAAAATAAACTTCAGATTCTTCCATCTGAACAAGACAATGGCGGTGGAGCTGAGTTAGGGGAGTTGATGTCCTGTAATTTCCGGAATTTTATGATTGGGGATGTTTTTAATTTCCAGCATTTTTGGTTCTCTTCAGTCTGTAAAAATTTATATGTTTTATTAATTAATTGTTTAGATATATGGGTTTAATTATGTTTCAATAGAATCCGAGTAAATGCAATCTACAAACGCTTTGAAAATTTTGCTGTGTAATTGTATGAAAAATTCTATTGAAAAATTTATAAACCAACATTTTCTGTAAAACTCAGTTTATAAGGCGCAAAAAAAGAGCTTTGCCAAAAAAATGGTTAATTGTTGTAAAAAGTAATGATTTTTGATTATTTTTAGTAAAACTAAAAGTACTCTAAAAAATTTTAATTTAAGAAGTAAGAGTAAAACTTTTTGTAATTTTTTTTCTTAATTTAATCAAAGTCAAAAGTTTTTTATTCTAGTTACCAACAAAGAACAATATAAAAAAGTATACAAAACGACAATGCATGAATTTTAATGAACACTGCCGTACCGATCGCACTGTTCCCAATATAAAAGCACTGTTATGAGCCGTTTTAAATTCGGGTTAAAGAATTTGCGGAAATTTGTTTTTCAGAAAGTGTATTTGGGAACAATTCTATTACTAAAAAAATTTAGGCGCGTTTATTTTAGATTTTTGTATTTTAAGTTTTAAGAGTTTCCCTCTAGTCGAATTTTGGAGATTAAAATAGAAAAAATTATGGAGCTTACTATTTGTCTTGGCGTTAATTTATTTTATAGCATTTCAAAAGACATTCTTTAAGTTTTTGCAAATCAAAACATTTTAATCTATTATCATATCATCTGTAGTGAAGATTAAATCTTTTTGAAAATCCTACGGGTGAAATTTTTTTGAACACGCTGAATCAAATCAATATCTTTTTTTTTTAAATAAGTATTCCATATTACACTTCCATAATCCACTATGGGTACCCGCACATATGTAGTATACGCGCGAGTTAAGGTTTTAAGATTGTTTGAGTGAAAAAATCTAAATATAAGTGATGATAATTAAACAGCTTTTTTAAAAATTACAAGTAGCCCGTGTCAGCCCATACGGCTGACAAATAATTTTTCTCACATTTTTTATATTAATTTAATAATTTTTTTTAAATATTCAACCCTTTCAATGCCATTCCCTGTGACTGTAAGCTTTACAGTGATACTCTCAGATTACCCACTCTAATTTTAGTTGGGGAGAAGGGTCTTTCCCCTCTTTTGGTGAAAATATGTTGTCCAGCATGAAAATCTCCGTGTTAGTTTTTTTCTTATTTTCTAAACAACCACCTTATGAATGCTCCCTGCAACTTATAAAATTTCCCATAATATCTCATTTTACCCAATTCGTTTTCTGTGGTTGGGGAGGAAGGTTCTTCCATCTTTGGTAAAAATATGTGTGTTCCATAACTTCTTCCTAAGCACCCAACGGATTAAGGTGAATGAGGTATCGTTGGAAAGCTTATACCCCAGGGAATGTCGTAAGGGGGTTGAAATTTTGAAACAACTTACATAGACATTTTTATACTGGACAACGCGTTTTCATCACCCTATGGATTTTGGAACTTAAAAAATGTTTTGATTCAGAATTGGCTCAAACATATTGGAAAAAGTAATTAGGCAATGTAAAGCCAGAATATCATGATTTTTGGAAAAATGAACAAGGAAATCTTTATACTGGACGTTTTTTTTACTAAAAGGAGGAATGACCTTTCTCCTTAACTACAAAAAGAATTGGACTAAATAAGATATCATTACAAAGCTTGAATTTCAAGGAATGTCATAAAAGGGTTGAATTTTTCAAAAAATAAATAACAAGGACATATTTATGCTTGACATGGCATTTTCACCAAAAAAGAGGACACTTCTCATCAACCACAAAACGGATTGGGCTAAATAGGGTATCATTGCAAAGCTTAAAATTTGGAGAATGTCATAAATGGGTTAAAATTTTAAAAAATAACATGGACATCTTTATATTGGACAACATATTTTTACCAAAGATGGAAGAACCTTCCTCCCCAACCACAGAAACAATTAGGATAAATGAGATATTATGGGAAAACTTATAGTTCAGGGAGCATCATAAGGTGGTTGAAATTAGTAAAAAAATAACACGGAGATTTTCATGCTGGACAACATATTTTCACCAAAAGAGGGAAAAACCCTTCTCCCCAACTAAAATTAGAGTGGGTAACTGAGGTATCACTGTAAAGCTTACAGTCACAGGAATGGCATAAAAGGGTTGAATTTTGAAAAAAATTGTAAATTAATATAAAAAATGTGAGAAAAATTATTTGTCAGCCGTATGGCTGACATGGGCTACTTGTAATTTTTAAAAAAGCTGTTAAATTATCATCACTTATATTTAGAACTTTTCACTCAAACAATCTTAAAACCTTAACTCGCGCGTATACTACATATGTGCGACCCATATTGGATTATGGAAGTGTAATATGGAATCCTTATTTAAAAAAAAAAGATATTGATTTGATTCAGCGTGTTCAAAAAAATTTCACTCGTAGGATTTTCAAAAGATTTAATCTTCACTACACATCATATGATAATAGATTAAAATGTCTTGATTTGCAAAAACTTAAAGAATGTCTTTTGGAATGCTATAAAATAATTAACGCCAAGACAAATAGTAAGCTCCATAATTTTTTCTATTTTAATCTAAATTCGACTAGAGGGAATTCCTTAAAACTTAAAGCACAAAAATCTAGAATAAACGCGCAAAAATTCTTTTTTAGCAATATAATTGTTCTCAAACGGAATACACTTTCTGAAAAACAAATTTCCGCAAATTCTTTAACCGAATTTAAAACGGCTCATAACAGTGCTTTTATATTGGGAACAGTGCGATCGGTTCGCATTGTTCATTAAAATTCATGCATTGTCGTTTTGTATATTTTTTTATATTGTTCTTTGTTGGTAACTAGAATAAAAACTTTTGACTTTGATTAAATTAAGTAAAAAAAATTACAAAATACATTTACTCTTACTTTTCTTAAATTAAAATTTTTTAGATTACTTTTAGTTTTACTAAAAATAATCAAAAATCATTACTTTTTACAACAATTAACCATTTTTTTGGCAAAGTTCTATTTTTGCGCCTTATAAACTGAGTTTTACAGAAATGTTGGGTTATAAATTTTTTAAATAGAATTTTTCATCAATTACACAGCAAAATTTTCAAAGCGTTTGTAGATTGCATTTACTTGGATTTATTATAACACAATTAAACCCATATATCTAAACAATTAATTAATAAAACATATAAATTTTTACAGACTGAAGAGAACCAAAATGCTGAAATTAAAAACATCCCGAATCAAAAAAGTCCCGAAATTACACCACCAACTCCCCCTAACTCAGCTCCACCGCCATTGTCTTGTTCAGATGAAGAATCTGAAGTTGTTAAGGTAAGAATTTTTTTTCAAAAAAGCTTTAAGTTTATTTATTATTGTTTTTAGCAATAATTTACAATATATATATATATATATATATATATATATATATATATATATATATATATATATATATATATATATATATATATATATATATATATATTCAAATTTGTAGGTTGAAGTGAACATTAATGAAGAAAAAATCGAAGAAGCCTTGAGCAGAAACTCCAAAACCTACCATTTGTCTGAAGATGTAATTGACCCTACTGATGGCGAAATTAAATTATGATTTTTTTTATTGATTATTTTTTAGTGCAACTTCACTAATCTTACTTGAAACTTTTTTATATATATTTTTTGATATTGTGTTTAGCAACACATTAATTTAATTAATTAATTTTTTAACAATATAGTTCGAGGCTATTGCTTTAGTTTAGAAAGTGGTACCTTATAAAACTGGTGTCCTGAAGAAATATATTCTGCATAATACCTTTAAAAAGTCTCTCTTAACAATAACTCTACAACAATAACTTTTGCAAAAATATATTCCAGTAAAATATTTTCAGAAAAAAAAACTTCTCGCCGTGTGTGGCGGAAAATATTATGCTAAAGATAAATTCTATCAGGGTGAAAATAGATGAGTGGTAAAGTAACCACTTGTTTAATGTATACGAGAAATTAACAAC
The DNA here is from genome assembly GCA_030248175.1 of Microlaimidae sp. YZB2_3. Lineage (NCBI taxonomy): Eukaryota > Metazoa > Nematoda > Chromadorea > Desmodorida > Microlaimidae > Microlaimidae sp. YZB2_3. The sequence goes on along the minus strand of JASAMX010028017.1, from coordinate 8,291 downwards.
GGAGAGACAATGACGCAACTAAATAATAATTGGTTACATAACCGCTGAAAACTTTTTTTTTAATTTTACCCCCTCTCAAGTTTATTGTTTATTTCTTCCTGGCGGAGAGCGGTTACGCCCTTAATTTCAGCCTGCAAGACTTTAGCTTTAGATTGTATTTCGTCGTTACTACGGCAAAATGAGCCACTGCCATTGTAAAAAAAAGTGAATGTGACTCATTCTGTAGTTATTATACCACTAAATTATATTCTAAATGAATCACAGTCACATATATTTTGTACTAATTGTGGCTCATTTTGCCGTAGTAAAGGGCGATTTTTGTCTTCCAGCTCGTTAGGGCTAATAGGCCGAATAGAAAACAAACAGTAATAATATGCGAATCTTTTTTCAGATTACAAAAAAGTCACAAGTGGTACGCCTCAAGGCAGTGTCGTTGGACCCCTTTTGTTTCTCTTGTTTATAAACGATTTACCAGAAGCACTGGGCACAATACAAAAATAAAAGTGTTTGAAGATGACGCGAAATTTTATAAAGCTTTAACCGATAAAGAATCTGCTAATGATTTTTCCAAAGCTTTATCATACTTTTGCAAATGGTCATCAATATGGCAATTAAACCTTGCCCTAGAAAAATGTTTCGTTTTACACTTAGGGCATAACAACCCGTCCTTCAACTAAAAATTAAATAATTATATTATTCCTTCAAAACATTGTGTCAAAAATTTAGGAGTTACTATAAGGTACCATGGTATTTCTGTATAAAATGTACATGTTCACGAAAAACTTAAGTAGTTAACTTAATTTAAATCTGTATGGTGCTACCGGGCCTTATACTGTGTTATTGCCTTAGGAAATAAAATATTTTTGTTTTTATTTCCAGTATTTTGTATTTGAATGTGCGTTTATTAGTACGTAATATTGATGATTTGTTTGTAAAATAAAAGAAGATTGCTATAAAAGCTATATGGCATAAAAGTTAAAGTTTATGGCACCTTGCACTGGAACTCGGTTTATACATGAAGTATGCAATAAACATAGCGAGTAAACATAATGGATAATTACCGTATCTCCTACTTATATTTTGTAGTATGCAGATCGACCGATCAAAATTTCGCGCGCTTTCGAGGGTTGATCTGCATACTACAAAAAATAAGTAGGGGATACGGTAATTATCCATTATGATGACGCTTATGTATATTGCATACTTCATGTATAAACTAAGTTCCAGTGCAAGATGCCTATAGGTTGGTTGTTTCAGTTTCGTTGGTCTGATTTTTTTGGGAAGGTAAGCAATAAAATCAAAATTGTAACATTTGTTGAACTTCTATATCATTTTATTGAGTTTGGGAAAATGCACGTTTAAATGAATATATTGTTATTATTGAAGTCATTATACGCTTTATTAAATCTAATGGTATATTTAGAGTTTCATTTGTTTTTAAAACTGTTTTGCATTTTTTTTAAATCTTAGGTTTATTAGTGTTTGTTTTAATTTTACATCGTTGTTACTTTTAGGTCCATATTAAAACACTGTCGAGAGCATTAAAATATAAAAAATAGCATTAAAAATAGCATTAAAAAATTAAAATATAAAAAAGAGCAATTTTGTTAAAGATAAAATAGAAAAAATTATATGTTAGGCGGTACATAATAATGTGATTTCGGCCACTGAATTTTTTTTGGGACGGTTTCCAAAAAAATAAATATCAGTAGTTCAAGTATCTTGGTTTCAAATATGAGACTCAAATGGTTTTTGAGCACTATTCATAATATTGAAGGTTTGCACAGTCCCAAACAAAAATAAAAAAAATAATTCTTCATGCCCTTGCTATAGCGATGTGATAACTAATCTGTACCAAAATGCAAAAAGTAACCCGCGTTTAAAAAAGCGGAAAAAAGCTCAAGGTTAGACCATAGTTCTATTTCTTTGTGTTTTTTCATGCTCGGCGGTGTTCAAAGCTTCTAGAGCTATAAAAAATTGTTGCAGAAATATGAATACACATAAAGTTCTCGAAAGAGATTTTTCATAGTGATATTAGTCGCAGAATGCGGAATAAAAATAAACCCCAAAAATACCAGAGATTTTCTCTGGAGAACGAATTTCTAATTAAAAAAGAAAAGGAAGAATATAACACAATTAATTGGTTGAAGCATTAAACAAACTGAACAATGATTTATTTATTTATTAACTTTCGCAAGAACACCTAAGACATAATTTAAAATGCAATCCTGAAAAAAATTAAGCACGATTAGAACGGCGAGTTTTTTTATGACGATTTAAAATGCACCCAGTTTTCGCGGTTTTTCACCGTTTTTTTAGTAGGGTAACTGACTTAATTTTGATCACCTTTTTTATTTTTGTTGGATAATTTTTTATGGCTCTTCTAATCCAGCCAGGATTTCGTCTTAAATTCAAACGACAGCTATTTTTGTTATTCCAGTGCAAAATTTCAAAATTTCTGTTACATTTAAAAGTCAGTGGAGACTTAAACTTTTTTGTAACAGTGGTCGAAGTTAAGGCGCGTGCCATTAACTTCGGCCACCTAGAAAAAACTGACTATAACTATTGCCAAAACGAACGATAAATATTTTTAAACGTTGCGAATTTATCTTTAGGTATTATTTTTGGTACATATAACTTAATTTTTTCCCGTTTAGCAAAATTTTAAATAACCTTAAAAAAGCCTAAGTTTTAACAACACGTGTTTTTGTTGAATTTTTTTATGTGAAAGAATATTTTAACATCAAATGGCTTTTGTTACAGCCAGCCAACTTTAAAGAAAACCTGGTAAAATTTTATTCCACTCTATTGAGTTTTTTTATATTTTTAACGTAAAAATAACAAAAAAACAAAATCCGCCTTAATTTCGGCCAACATTTAGGTTTTAAAAAACAAAAAAAAAACCAAAAACAAAAAAAACCGATTACAGAACCCAAAATTATTAACTTTAAAGGTGAAAAAGACGTTAAAAAAGTTAAGGAGTGGTATAATTCCACACCAAACCTTGCCTATTTTTGATGTTTCATATCTGAATGCATTCCTCCGCCAATAAAATAACCTGAGTTTTTTACTACATTTCAATAATTTTTCAGATTTTTCAAATTTTTCTATATGGGTTTATTGATAGTTCAAAACTAGCCAATTGGGAGTTGGATTACTCCAGCCCGCACAGATGTTTACTACGTAATTCTTATAAATGCATCCCTCCGCTAAAGGAAATAACCTGGCATTTTTACTGTGTTTTAATTTACTTTCACAACTTTTTGAAGCATTGGTACTCTATATCGTGGTGAATGGTGTGTTGGGTGGGGAAAGGCCATTAATATTGATATTTACTGTGTTCACCATATGAATGCATTCCTCCCCAAGAAAATAACCTGACTTTTTTAATGTGTTTCTATATTATTTTTAAAACTTTTTTCCCGTCTATTCAAATTTAATACAACTTAATAAATTATGTGTTATGTAATCGCACCGGTACAAATGATGCTGCAAATCGTGTTAAACAGATTCTTTTACGTGATTTTGACGGTAGTTTAAATTAACGGAATCTTAAAATGCGCATTTCGTTAAACGCATTGCAAAGTGATTTTGAAGAAAATAGTAAAACATAAAAATTAACAATTTCGAGCTTTAAATAGAAGTTATTTTAAGGTTTTATATAGTGCTTCGTTCTAAATTCGATGCAGTTAAAACACAAAGCAAAAATCGATAAAGTCACAAAAAATTCATTTTTGTATGAAAATGTTGATAATGCAGAATTAATTAAATAAACACTTTATTCAACATTCATCTAGTTACTTTTATGCTAGTTTTTTGTTTTTTAAAATAAGCCAATTTTCTAACACCCTAAATGGGTGGCCGAAATTAAGGCCTGGCCGAAATTAAGTCAGATACCCTAAGTGGCCCTACTAAGTGTTAAAAATGTTCGGTGCTCTTGGTGTGTGGATTGCATCAACGCAGCTCATTTTTCTGTAGTAACGAACGAATAGATACACAAACTTTACTTTAATGACGTTCCTTTATTTCTCAACTCAGCACCAGCGTACTTACGGCACATGCAATTTATTTAAATATTTAGTTGAAAAGCAATATGTTTTTTTAAGCAATGACGAAATAAAACACCTGTTTCTATAAAAGTTAACCATTGTTCAAATTTCAAATTATACCAAGGCATTTCGTTATGCATGGTGGTCCTTCTTTCAAAAACAAAAAAAAACACAGTAAGTTAAACCCCATACTAGGGGAGCTGTCTGACAAAACCTTGGCTAAATATTAGGAATAAAACAAAGGAACAGCGGGTGACACAGGAAATGTTGTTAAGCCCACCATTTATAGGCTTATAAATGTATAAAACAAACAAGCAATACAAAAACAACGTCTCTCTCTCTCTCTCTCTCTCTCTCTCTCTCTCTCTCTCTCTCTCTCTCTCTCTCTCTCTCTCTCTCTCTCTCTCTCTCTCTCTCTCTCTCTCTCTCTCTCTCTCTCTCTCTCTCTCTCTCTCTCTCTCTCTCTCTCTCTATCTCTCTCTCTCTCTCTCTCTCTCTCTCTCTCTCTCTCTCTCTCTCTCTCTCTCTCTCTCTCTCTCTCTCTCTCTCTCTCTCTCTCTCTCTCTCTCTCTCTCTCTCTCTCTCTCTCTCTCTCTCTCTCTCTCTCTTTCTCAATCGCCCCGTGGCGCTCCCGCGCCCCCATGATATATTTTAATAGTTTTCTTGACAATGCTTGTTTAATTGATCACAAAATTTTTTATAAGAATTAGCTAAAACTTTTTCGGTAGGTAAATTATTCCAATGGTTTGTTACACGATTTGAAAAGAAACATTTAGCAATATCAAGCCGTGTTTGTTTGCCTTTCAGCTTAAGTCGGTTATTACGGGTTCTGTTGTTAGTTTCTATTCTTAAGAAATTATTGGTATCAATGTCCACTAAACCTTTTTGAAATTTTAAAACACATGCAAGGTCGTTTTTAAAACGACGAAATTTTAAGCTTTCAAGTTTAAGCTTTTTTAATCGTGTTCTATATTCAACGTGAGGAAAGAAACATCAAGCATACAACTTTCTAGTAAATACTCTTTAAACGCCGCTCAATATTTCAATGTCTTTGACATAATGAGAGCACCACACAAACGTTTCAAACTCTAAAATCGGGCGCACATATGTGACGTACGCTTTCAACAACAGTGACACATTGTGTGAAGTGAAAACTCGAAATACCATGGATAACCGCGACATTTTGATTTTTGGGTAACTATCACAACAGAAAACCATCATAAAATGGGTGAAATCTTCATAAAACGGGTAAAATAAATAAAATTAACATAGACATCTTTATGCTGGACAACACATTACCACCAAAAACACATTACCACCGGTTTCCCCAACCATAAAAAACAGGGACTTAATAAAGTCTTATTAAAAACCTTGCAGTCCAGTGAATATCACAGAAGGGTTGAATTTTAAAAAAGAAAAAAAAGTTAGCAAATGACTCCATAAACTAGAGGAAAAATTATTTGTCAGCCGTATGGCTGACAAGGGCTACTTGCGAATAAAATAAGGAGAATTTAAAAGCGTTTATCAATTTACAATTACAAAGATTTTTATAAAATAGGCCCCGGACCGGTATTCCATTGCGCGTTTAAAAGTTATCCCAGGATAACTTTTTTACGTGCTTAAGGATGCAAAAGAAAAATCAATTTTATCCAGGTTAAAACCGGGATAAATTTTTTCTATTGTTTTAATAAAAATATTTATTCACGTCGAGTCAGAGCCACATATAGTTTGTGTTGTTTTCACTTATTTTTAAATCTAAAGTAGCTGTAAATTCATACACCGGAAATGGCTACTTCACGATGAGTTTTTTATCCACCTAGTGTTTAAAAAGTACTGACCTGACACAATTAATTAATTATCGATTAATTATTTGCCACTAAACTCCAATTAAATAATTATTGATTAATTATTTGACCACAAAATGCATTTGATTAATTATTGATTAATTAGTGACCTAAAATTTGCAATTAATTAATTATTGATTAATTATTAAAAAATTAATTTGATACAATTGTAAAAAAGTACTAATTAATTAAATTTTATAAAGTAATCATAATATTAATGTCTAAAACTTTTATATAAGCGTCTTTATTTGGTAAAAGTTTTGCAAATACAGTTAATAAACCTTTACTTTCTTTCTGATCCATCTAAATTGGTAAAGAAAACATAGTTTTGATTTCGAAATAGTATTGTATAAAATAATACTAAATAATGTGGAAGAAAATCCAATCCGAGCACTTAAATAAAATACAGAAAGTTTTTTTTTAATTTTATTACTTTCTAAAGCAAACTACTATCTAAAATAGAAGACAAAATACATAACAGAGGGAGCAGCGACACATAATATAAAAAACTTAACAACTCAGCACGATAAATAGTACAAAATCGCACATCACCATTGATTACAGTAAATATCGTGCTGGGTGCCGGATATACTTACATGATGAACGATTTAACTACGAAGCGTCAATATGACGCTTCGTAGTTAAATCGTTCATCATGTAAGTATATCCGGCACCCAGCACGATATTTACTGTAATCAATGGTGATGTGCGGTTTTGTACTATTTATCGTGCTGAATTCCGGCTATACTTACATGTTAAATGATAAGATGAGCGGTTTAACTACGATGTGTCTATTGAAAATAAACCAAACTTAATACTTTTCTTGCCTTGTTTGTGGCACAGTCTTAGACAATTTTTTGTATTACTTTTTTAAAAAAAGTACTTTTTTCAAAAAAATACTTTTTTATTACTTTTACTTTTTTATAAATTTTTGTTTTAGGAATGAATTGATTAATTAAAATTAAATTAACGGCCCCTAAAATCGAATTGATTAATTATTGAGTGATTATTTGGCCAAAAAATTTAATAAATTAATTATTAAGTAATTATTTCGGCCCAAAAAAGCGTTAATTTTTTATTAATTTAAAGTTATTTTATCTGAATACCAATCTATCCCTGGCAGATTGAAATCTCCAGTAAAAACAATGGTTCCTACAAAGTTTTCTGTTAAGTTCCTGATTAGCTCAAATATTAGATTGTCTTTTTCTTTGCTAGTACTAGGTTCTCTATAAATACCAATGAATCTCAGTTTAGATGATTTTTGTAGAAAAATGTCAACCGCTACTAGTTCTATTGCATTGTACTTTTCCACCATTTCAACTTCAACTACTATAAAAATATTTTTAATCAATAAAACTACTCCACCTCCCCGCCGCTGCTGTCGATCCCTTTGATAAACATTAAATTTTCTGTTTTTTAAAATCATTTGGTCAGTGGTTGTTTCAGTGAGCCATGTTTCACAAATAAAGCAGATATCGATATCACCATAGGCACAGTCGTCTCCTAAAGTCAGAACATCCAGCTCATCTAAGGAGTTAGCAAGGCTTCTTGCATTCATACACAAAATTTTTATACTAGGTATAAGTTTTAGTTTACTACAACAATGATAATTAAGTCGCACAATATCCTATTTTGAAACATTTAGGGGAGCTTTGAGAGTGATGTCGAACAAAAAGGGATCACCATCAGCAGAATACCGAAGTGAAACCTTCTTGTTCTGTTCTCTAAGCTCCCGAAGTTTGCCAAGCAACTCCTTTTGACAGACTCGCTGTTCCTCATTCAGTCACGGCCTTACATAAACTTTATCAAATTTAGTGACCCCCCTTAGTCGTCCTCCTGAACGTACAGCTCTATTTCTGAAATGTTTATTTAATAATCTGATTTTTAGGAGCCTTGGCCTGTCACCAGCTCTTCCGATACAGAAGAACTCAACTGGAGGGACCTCTCCTGTATCGCCACTATCCAGAGTCTTTAATAACTCGGTCACATTCTCTTTTTCATCATCATAGGAATCGCTCTCCGGTAGGCCAGATACGACCAGCATCGTCTCATGTTCTCTTTCTATCTCCATGCGCTTAAAATAACTGTCAATCATAGGAAGAAGACGCTGCAGAACATGTTCACAGATGGAAGCGACCAAGTCGGTGTTGACTCCAGGAGCTCGTTCTTCCTCCATCCTGGCGAATCTTTTCTCCAAATCCATCAATTTTCGCTGGAGGTCCGCATTCTCAGCTTCCAGTCTGGCTATTTGATCATCCTTTGTTTCTCTCGGCATGTTGCAGTGGATGCTCAATATTTTTAACGTAAGTGGGTAAAAACGTTAATATTGAAACTAAAGGTAATTTTAAGTAAATTCTAGCAAAAGACGAAACAAAGTTTCGAAAAAAAAGCCTTATAT
>JASAMX010028016.1:0-14603 GCA_030248175.1 Microlaimidae sp. YZB2_3 | reverse complement strand
AATTCGTGCGCGGAAATTCGTGCGCGCACGAATTTCGTGGGCTAACTTTATATACGTACTGTGCTTAATGTGCGATAGGCGGAAAAATCGTGTTTTTTTTCGGGCGCGTGACTGAAAATATACAGGCTCAAAATTCGTGCGCGGAAATTCGTGCACGCACGAATTTCGTGCGCTAACTTTATATACGTTCGCGGTTTTTGGTTTTTAAATTGAAACATTTGTTATGATAAATATCAAAGATGTTTTATTTTAGGAAATGTTGCTATAAAAATTTAAGACAAAAAAACATTATTTTTCCTAAGCCTAAGCTAAACCTACAAATCAAGATAAAAATCTAAAAAAAGCTTAAAACTATTGAAATTCCTTTAGTTTACTGCTTAAATAAAAAAAATATTTATTTCAGAAGATATTATGCCAAAAATATTCTTTCCGGACACCAAAAGGTTTTAAAAGTATTGTAAAAAGCTTTAAAAACTTTTACAACTTAAAATTTGGCTAATTTCAGTGATATATTGTATGAAAATGACGTAATTTAACCAACTTTGACAAAATTTGTTCGGCTCTAAAGTCCCTTAATTTTTTATGAATTTTCTAAACACAAAAGTTACGTTACGGCTCCAAAGTCCCTCCAATACGGCTCTAAAGTCCCACACTGCGGCTCTAAAAACCCTCGGCTCTAAAGTCCCCTCGCACCAGCTCTAAAGTTCCGTTACCACGTCTGTGAAGTTTACACCCCTATTTCCCCCCTTTTCGAAAATTTTCGAAAATCATTGAGAACTTTCTCAAACCTGCAAATAAAAGGGGGGCATTATATACATTATATGTAGTTTTTTGTCTATAATTTTTTTAAAATAACTTCCGAATGATACAATGTTCAGTAATTTTTAAATCTAAAAATTAAAAAGGGGGGAACTTCCCCCCCCCCTTTTTTTAGAAATTTTAATAAAACTTTTTTATGCTTATTTTTTTTAATTTATAGTTTTCTTGTGGAATTTGTTATTTTAACTTAAAATTTTTGAAGCTTTTGCTTTAACTTGCACTAAAAAACATTTAAAAAAAGTTTTTTAATATTCTTTTTAAGAAAATAACACCACATGTTATGTCCTGCTCATAAACAACACATGGACTTGTTTTATATGGATGGATATTTTAAAAAATTTGTCTTTTCCACATTTTGTGACTGTTTGCTTAAAAAGTGTCTTATATAAAACAAAAATTAGAAACACGCAAACATAAAATCTATATATAAATAGACGCAATGTGTGAGTGTGTATATGTGTATGTGTGTTTGTATGTGTGTGTGTGTTCCTTAATTCCTCCCCAACCACCCAACGGATTAAAGTGAATGAGGTATCATTAGAAAACTTATACCCTGGGATTTGTCGTAAATGGGTTGGAAATATCGAAAATTTATACATAGACATTTTTATACTGGACAACGCGTTTTCACCAAAGAGTGAACCCTATGGATTTTGGAACAAAAAATTTTGTCTCTGAATTAGCTAAAGCTTATTAGTAAGACATATTAGTCAATGAAGAGTCTAAAATTAAAACTTTTTTGAAAAAATCAAAATGGACATCTTTATGCTAAACAGTGTTTTTTTACTAAAAAAAGAATGCACCCTCTGTCTTAACCACAAAATAGATTGGTCTAAATGACATATCATTGGAAAGCTTATAGTTTGGGGAATGCCGTGGGAAGGCTGAAATTAAAAAAAATGACATGAACATCTTTATGCTGGACAATGTATTTTTACCAGAAAGGATCCTGGCCACTTGCTTTAAAGATATTGTGTCTTCTAAATTAGGGTTTGTAAATTTTTTTATGTTTTATTTTTTTTTTCATTTTTTTATTAATTTTTTTAAAATTTTTTTATTAATTTTTTTAATAGTTTTTTATTTTTTTTCTAAGGGCGGGGAGTAGCATAGGGATATATAGCCCCACGACCACCGCGCCAACCATAATAAAGACTTTCGATCAATTCGATTTCGATCAGTCCGCGATTGGTTTTTGCTACGCGTTATCTGCGTTAATAACATCTATTATTTAGAATCAAAACAAAAAAAAAGAAAAAAACACCTATTTTCTGTCTATCACAACAATTGTTTTAACCCTTTGGGATTCTTTCCGTTGCAAATCCGCAAAAACTATTCAGCACCACTGCTGCTCAGTGTTAAACTTGACGCCGTCCGCCGACTCGACGCCAAATTTAATACAGAGCGGCACTGACGCGGAATCCCTTCTGCAGATTTGCAGTGGTTTTTGGACAAAAAAATCTCAAAGGGTTAAAATATTAATAGGTGGATAAAATCATCATGCGTCGACAAGCGCCACAGTGACGCTTTACTGTGGCGAGTTTACAGTAGAGAATGTAATTTTTGAACTCATTCATTATCATCATGACCTTTTTCTTTCTTTGAAGCATAGGTGGGCAAGTAAATGCGAAGATTTTGATAGTGATGAAAATGAACTCGACCAAAGTCACAAAAAATAATATGCATAAGCATAGTTGGCACACAATTTATTGGTCGTTCTGTATGATGTTTATTTCAGTGATACTACCTTCAGCAGTTTTTGCGCGGTTTTTCAACAAAAAAGCTAAGGTTTTTTGTTGAAAACCTTCAACGGTTGCGAACGCACTTTTCAACCAAACCGTATTCAAATTATTCCTTATGTTTCTTTGGTCGATTAATACAATGGACCTACCTAGCATTACAAAAATTGGGTCGGCGGTTCCACCACGAAACAAAGTTCCTCTCAAATTAAATGCATTTTTTTGTATTATTTTTGAAATTAGAAATACTACAAATAATACAACATCTATTTGAGAAATTTTAACGTGCTTTTTTGTATTAAATTAAAGCATTACAAAATGTTTTTTTTTCTGGTTAACCGAAATAAATTTACATATGAGAAACCTTAGTTACGCTTAAAATAGCTTTATATAATGGTCAGAAGTTAGCAAAAATACTCGGAATTGTTTTAATATTGTTGTTTAATCTCCGGTTTCCAAAAAAATAGGTAAAAATCATTAGTATTATAACGAATTCTGATTTCGCGGCTTGACCGCGAACCCAAATTTTTGTAATGCTAGGTAGGTCCATAGATTATTTGGTTTTATGATCAATTCTTGGTCAACTGTTCATGGTCAACTCATCCTCAATGATATTATTTTGTAAACATGAAAGGAAACTTCTGTTAGAGACCGAGTTATTTAAAATAGCCTCTGTGACTTGCGGAAAATAATGGAGAATCTGAAATTTGTTTATGTCCATTTATTATGTATGTTTTCTGGACTTTGAGCTGAGCTCAGAGCAAGCTAAAATATGGAACTGTATTATTTTATTTGTACGATTAAGAAAATTAAAATATTCAATCAAACGGATTGTTAAAAATAAAGTTTAAAGCCTTTAAAATTCATAATAAAAAATTCATCAGTTCATGTCTTGGTCGTATAGCAATTTTTATAATATTATTGCTTTTTGTTTTGTTTTTTGTTTTTTGTTTTGTTTTTTGTTTTGTTCCGTCTATTGTTTAATTTGGACCATGGATTTCAAAATGGCCGACACCCCTAGTGTTGTAAAAAGTATTGATTTTGGATTATTTTAAGTAGGGTAACTGACTTAATTTCGGCCACCTTTTTTTATTTTTTTATATAAGTTTTTTCTGGCTTTTTCAATCAAGCCAAAATTTGGCCTAAAAATCAAACAATAACTATATTTGTTATTCCAGTGCAAAATTTAAATATTTCTGTTACACTTAAAAATCAGTAAAAGTTTAAACTTTTTTTTTTTAAAGTGGCCGAAATTAAGGCGCGTGCCATTTATTTCGGCCACCTACAAAAAACTGGCCATAACTATTGCTTAAACGAACAATAAAAATTTCTAAAGGTTGCAAATTTACCCTTAGGTATTGTTCTCGGTACATATAACTTAATTTTTCCCGTTTGCAAACTTTAATAGTTATTAGCAAGACTTTAACCATAAAAAATAGGTTTTAATAATTTGTATTTTTTGTTCAATTTTTTTTATTTTTGATTTAAAAAACATCAAAACAAAGTCAAACGAGCAAAAAAATTCGTTATAAATACGGTAGTACAATGATATTTAAAAACAACAAAAAACGGCAGGTTCTTTTACCTAAATTTTCTGGTGGTCGAAATTAACGGAATCTTAAAATGCGCAGTTAGTTAAACGCATTGCAAAATGATTTTGAAGAAAATAAGAAAACAACTTTGAGCCTTAAATAGAAGATATTTTAAGATTATATATTGCTTCGTTCTAAATTTGATGCAGTTTAAACACAAAGCAAAAATTAGGAAAATCACAAAAAATTCATTTTTTGTATGAAAATGTTGATAATGTAGAATAACAAAAATAAAATTTTGCAAAAACATTTTAGTAAACATTAATCCAGTTACTTTTGTGCTAGTTCTTTTGTGTTTTAAAAATAAACTAATTTTCTAACACCCTAAATTGGTGGCCGAAATTAAGGCGTGGCCGAAATTAAGTCAGTTACCCTAAAAGTAAAAGTAATTCGAAAAATTTTAATTTATGTAAGGTAAGAGTAAAAGTAATTTGTGATTTTTTAATTTAAGTAAAGTAAAAGTAAAAGTAATTGTCAAAATTGTATTTAAGTAAAGTAAAAGTAAAAGTAAGACCAATTTTTTTAAGTAAAAGTAAGAATAAAAGTATAATAAAAGTAATTTTGAAACGAAGAAAAACACCGGTTATTGGAGCTCCATAGCTGCGTTCTAAAGATATTTTGCTTATTTTATGTATAAATTGTCATTTTAATAACATTTTTAGTCAAAATAAATGGTTTTAGCGTATTAGCGAGCTTAAAAAATTATCTTCAGCCATTCACTTTACATCAAGCTCATACGGAATCTACCCATTAAAATTACTTAAATTTTACTTAAATTAATTTAAGTATTTGCCGTGGAAAATCCGAGTAAGAGTAAAAGTAAAAGTATTTGAAATTTCAAAAGTCGAGTAAGAGTAAAAGTAAAAGTAATTGAAATTTCAAAAGTCGAGTAAAAGTAAAAGTAAAAGTAATCCAAAATCCAATACTTTTATTACTTTAAGTAAAAGTAAAAGTAACTTTTTACAACACTACTTTTAGGACACTCCCTCTTTTTAAAACTGGGAAGGCCCAATCAAAAAAACGCCAAAAATGACGTCTTTTAGAGCATATGCGTAGTTGGGATTTTGGAAAGGGGGGTCCGACCCTTAACGAAATTTTGGAAAGGGGGCTCTAGGGGGGTCCAAATATTAACGTTATATAAGTGCTAAAAACAATTTTCCGCGCTTCGTGCGGAATGTTTATTCTGTTACTTATGCCAAATACTTCTTTATTTTCTTATCAATTTTAATAAAAATAAAAATGAAAAAAATTTAAAAAAATAAAACAAAAAAAAAAGTTTTACAAACAATTTGATCCCCTAAAATTTTCGGTTTCCAATACATTATTTATGTAACAACTAACAATGGGAAAATTGAATTACGGCTAAGCAACGTAAAGTTCGAGAAAATGTATTTAAAATTACTTCTCCTAACCTTTAAATGTTTAATCTTACCAACAATGTAAAGGGGAGGAGGTCCATCGTGGTCGTACCAAAATTACAAAACAAAGTAACGCAAATTTGGAAATAGCGACTAATTAAACAATCAAGCGCCGAGCAGAGCGAAGCGCGAGAAAATTTTTAAAAAATGGCCGTTCTGGACAGGACACCCAAATTTTTATCCTTGCCGACACAAAAGGGGGGTCTAACCCCAGATTTTTACCCTTGCCGACCCAAAAGGGTAAGTGGGTCTGGACCCCCTGGACCCCTTCCCACCTGGCTACGCTCATGTTTGGGAGCTATCTCTCTAAATGTTCACGATGGTGAAAATTAGCGAAATAAATCAACTTTAAATCTTTAACTACTCTCTGGTGATCGCTTGTCACGTCCGTTGTGAACCCGTGGTGAATACCGTCTTCATATGACCGTTGCTTTGATGTAAGTACGACGACGACGGCATTATAATAAAATCATAAAAATTCCTCATCTTAAATTTTAGGAGATAAATTAATGAGTCAATAAAAACCTCTATTTTTGTATAAAACATAGCTGCTCTAAACATTCGTATGATTACAAAAACAAATAAATTATAATATTTAGAAAATTACAAATTTAGTTTTAGAGGACTTGAAATAGGTCAGTGGCGTAGCCAAAAATTTGTTTAAGGGGTGCTTAATCGCGTGGATTTGATTTTTAAATCAAACATTTAAAATTTAACAATAAATTAATTACAGTCAAGAATGCATGAAAATTAATTCATAAAAAAATGAGAAATAAAGAGCAATATACGGGATATGTTTGGATCAAACCAATATGTAAACGTATTCATCATTAAAAAAATATACGCGGTGCGTTAATTTAAAAAAATATAAAAATATGCACACGTATATTGGTTGGATTGGATTCACACATCCCGTATAATTTGTTCTTCATCTTTTTTATTAATTAATTTAAATGTATTTTGTTACAGTGGATTTAATTTTGAAAAATCGTTTAAATTTTTATTTATTAATATTTCGGTTATAATAATGTATTTTTGTATAATTAAAAAAAACCTTTGAAAATCTAAAAAAAATTGAGTAGTCGTTTTGCACGCCCAATAGGTAGAGCTTTGTAAGTAATGAGCTAAATTTGGGTTTTGGTTTGGTGGTTGTTTGGGGGTGGTTTGTTTGGTTTTGTTTGGGGGGTTTGTGGTTTTTTTTTGTTTTTGTTAACAATATTAGCAAAAAACGCATGTAAACCGGCCATGTAAAAAAGCAACGGTATGCAAGAAGGGGTTAAACATATATTCCATTTGTAAATTACGTAATAAATACTTTGATTACGATGCCGTTTAATTTGCATAATTTGCATAATTATGTATAACGCCCATGTAAAAAAGCAAAGGTATGCAAAAAAGGGGTTAAAAATATATGCAATTTGTAAATCACGAAAATAAATAACTTGATTAGGTTTTTGTTTAATTTGCAATGGCATGGGTGCGTGCAGCTAATCGTATGTTAAGCATGATAAACAGTACATTTAATATTATCTCGTGCAGTGAAAAAAAAATTTTTCTTTTTACCCAAATTGCCAGTTAGGTTCTCAAGTTTTTAGAAGGGGTACAAATTTAATAAATTCCAAAAGTTTACATTGTAAAATAGTATCTCCTACAGCAAAAATCTTTTTCTCATATTTGACAAAAAATTCAACATTTGGGTTTTTGTTGGCCTTAATGCAAATTAGGCTTGAATCAAAAATTAAATATTTTCATATTCCAATATGATATCTCCTACAGTGAAAAAAATTTTTTTCCTCAAATTTAGCTAAAATTGCAATATATAGGTTTTTTTAGAAGTTCTATTTTGAATGAGTCGCAAATAAAAATTCTATAAATATTTAACCAGGGAAAATGAGCATATTTTCTCATGGTAAAGTAAAAAATTTCTTTTCTGATCTTTTGCTGAAATCAACATGTAGGTTTCTTAGGCTCTGATTTCCTCAATTTGAGGTCAAAAAATTAAAAATTCTATAAATTTTGTTTTTACCAAAAATCGCACCTAAAAGAAAGAGTTTTTTTTCCCAATATTTAGCTATAATTCCAACAGATGGGATTTGTTTGGCCCCAAATTTGAAGATGAGCGTTTCCGAAAAAAATTTTTTTTGTGGAGAAACATTTTTGAGAGTGTTGAAAATTTTTTGCGGTAATTTAAAAGACGAAATTTAAAGAAAATTAATTAATTTCCGGGTGTTTATCCAATTTTGAAATTTTAAGTAAAAATTCTTAACTATAACCTACATGTTGAAATTTCAGCTAAATATGAGAAAGAAAATTTTCTTACTGTTAGTGAGATATGCTCATTTCTGGTTAAATATTATAGAATTTTAATTTTTTGGCCTCAAATTCAAAATCAGAGCCTAAGAAAACCTATATATTGCAATTTTAGCAGTGAGATGTGCTCATTTCTGGTTAAATATTTAAAAATTCTTAATTTTTTATTCAAAATTCAAATTCAGGGCCAAAAAAAACCCATATGTTGAAATTATAGCTAAATATCAGGAAAAAATTTTTTTCCTGTTAGTGAGATATGCTCATTTCTGGTTAAATAATGAGGAATTTTTAATTTTTGACCCCAAATTCAAAATCAGAGCCTAAGAAAACCTATATATTGCAATTTTAGCTAAATTTGAAAAAAAAACATTTTTTTCACTGTTAGTGAGATATGCTCATTTCTGGTTAAATATTTAAAAATTCTTAATTTTAATTCAAAATTCAAATTTAGGGCCAAAGAAAACCCATATGTTGAAATTATAGCTAAATATCAGGAAAAAAAATTTTTTCCTGTTAGTGAGATATGCTCATTTTTGGTTAAATATTATAGAATTTTTAATTTTTGACCTCAAATTCAAAATCAGAGCCTAAGAAAACCTACATGTTGAAATTTCAGCTAAATATGAGAAAAGAAATTTTTTACTGTTAGTGAGAATAGTATGCTCATTTTTTCTGGTTAAAATATTATAGAATTTTTAATTTTTGGACTCAAATTCAAAATCAGAGCCTAAGAAAACCTATATATATTGCAATTTTAAATTAAAATTTGAGGAAAAAAATTTTTTTTTAATGTTAGTGAGATATGCTCGTTTTTGGTTATATATTTAAAAATTCTTATTTGTTGATCCAAAATTCAAATTCAGGGCCAAAGAAAACCTAAATGTTGAATTTTTAGCTAAATATGAGAAAAAAATTTTTTTGCTGTTAGTGAGATATGCTCATTTCTGGTTAAATATTTGGGAATTTTTAATTTTTGACCCCAAATTCAAAATCAGAGCCTAAGAAAACCTATATATTGCAATTTTAGCTAAATTTGAGGAAAAAATTTTTTTTCACTGTTAGTGAGATATGCTCATTTCTGGTTAAATATTTAAAAATTCTTAATTTTTGATTCAAAATTCAAATTCAGGGCCAAAGAAAACCCATATGTTGAAATTTTAGCTAAATATCAGGGAAAAAAATTTTTTTTTACTGTTAGTGATATATGCTCATTTCAGGTTAAATATTTAGGAATTTTTAATTTTTGACCCAAAATTTAAATTCAGGGACCCAAAAAACCCTAGAATTGCATTTTTAATTGTTAGTGAGGCTTACTCAGGTAAAAATGCATAATTTATGTTTTTAAAAATAACAATAAAAGCAGGAAGTGCCAGGAGGAAGTGCCAGGAAGAAGTGCCAGATTCCAATTTCAGCTTGTTAGCTGGCACTTCCTTGAAGAAGTGCTAAAATCCATATTTAACTGACGTCACGGATTTTGGTACTTCCTTACTTCCACAGGGGGTGGGGGGAGGAAGTGCCACCACTTTACAACATTTTATGGTGCATTTACTTAACATGTTTTAATATAATACATTTATGTTATTGTTCGTTTTTAGATATTCTTGTTTATATACATTTTACAAGTATTATTTGTTACAAAAACTTTATTTGCATTGAAATATTCAAAATAATAAATAAAAGCACAAACATTCATGCATATCCGGTTTTCATACTCATTTAATCCTGAAAAAGTATTTTGGTCCCGATTTTTTAGCACTTCCAGCAGGAAGTGCCAGAATAGCGCGAGGAAGTGCCAAAATCCGCGTGGATCCTGGCACTTCCTCAAGAAGTGCTGGAAGTGCTGGCACTTCTTAAGGAAGTGCCAAAATCCACGGAGTAAATTTAGCTCATTATTTACAAAGCTCTACCTATTGGGCGCGCAAAACGACTATTCAAATTTTTAGATTTTTAAAGGCTTTTTAAATTATACAAAAATACATTATCATAACCGAAATATTAATAAATAAAAATTTAAAACGATTTTTCAAAATTAAATCCACTGTAACAAAATACTTTTAAATTAATTTTTAAAAAAGAAAAAATAAAGAATACATGATATGTGGAGCCTAGATCCAACCCATCCACAATGGTGTAGTTTTTTTTATATTTTTTTTTATTTTAATACCCCGCCCATGTTTTTTTTTTAAATATATGTGCGTTTGTTGGTTGGATAGAAACATATCCCGTATATTGCTCTTTATTTATTAATTTTTTTATGAATTATAATTTTCATGTATTCTTGACTGTAATTAATTTATTGTTAAATTTTAAATGTGTTTGATTTAAAACTCAAATCCACGCCATTGAGCTCCCTAAAACAATTTTTTGGCTACGCCACTGATCTATTTCAAATCCTCTAAAACTAAATTTGTAATTTTCTAAATATTAAAATTTATTTGTTTTTGTAATCATACGAATGCTCTCGATAGGTTAATTTCAAAAATAGAGCAGCTATGTTTTATACAAAAATAGGGGTTTTTATTGACTCATTAATTTATCTCCTAAAATTTAAGATGAGGAATTTTTATGATTTTATTATAATGCCGTCGTCGTCGTACTTACATCAAAGCAACGGTCATATGAAGACGGTACTCACCACGGGTTCACAACGGACGTGACAAGCGATCGCCATAGAGTAGTTAAAGATTTAAAGTTGATTTATTTCGCCGCCGTTTTAAAATTTATTTGTTAAAATTTTCACCATCGTGAACATTTAGGGAGATAGCTCCCAAACATGAGCGTAGCCAGGTGGGAAAGGGTCCAGGGGGTCCAGACCCACTTACCCTTTTGGGTCGGAAAGGGTAAAAATCTGGGGTTAGACCCCCTTTTAGTTTCGGCAAGGATAAAAATTTGGGTGTCCAGAACGGCCATTTTTTTTAAATTTTTTCGCGCTTCGCTCTGCTTGGCGCTTGATTGTTTAATTAGTCTCTACTTCCAAATTTGCGTTACTTTGTTTTATAATTTTGGTACGACCACGATGGACCACCTCCCCTTTACATTGTTGGTAAGATTAAACATTTAAAGGTTAGGAGAAGTAATTTTAAATACATTTTCTCAACTTTGCGTTGCTCAGTCGTAATTCATTGTTCCCATTGTTAGTTGTTACATAAATAATGTTTTGGAAACCGAAAATTTTAGGGGATCACATTGTTTGTAAAAATTTTTTTTTGTTTTTGTTTTTTTTCCATTTTTTATTTTTATTAAAATTGATAAGAAAATAATAAAGTATTTGGCATAAGTAAATAAAGATTCCGCACGAAGCGCGGAAAATTGTTTAGCCCTTATATAACGTTAAGATTTGGAGCCCCCTAGAGTTCCCTTTCCAAAATTTTGTTAAGGGTTGGACCCCCCTTTCGGAAATCCCGGCTACGCACATGCTCTAAAAGACGTTATTTTTGGCGGTTTTTTTTTGATTGGGCCTTTCCAGTTTTAAAAAGAGGGAGTGTCCTAAAAGTTTTAAAAGGGGGGGGGGTGTCGGCCATTTTGAGACCCATGGTCCAAATTAAACAATAGACGGAACAAAAAGCAATAATATTATAAAAATTGCTATACAACCAGGAACAGGAACTGACGAATTTTTTATTATGAATTTTAAGGACTTTAAACTTTATTTTAAACAATCCGTTTGATTGAATATTTTATTTTCTTAATCGTTCAAATAAAATAATACAGTTCCATATCTTAGCTTGCTCTGAGCTTAGCTCAAAGTCCAGAAGCCATACATAATAAATGGACATAAACAAATTTCAGATTCTCCATTATTTTCCGTAAGTCACAGAGGCTATTTTAAATAACTCGGTCTCTAACAGAAATTTCCTTTCATGTTTACAAAATAATATCATTGAGGGTGAGTTGACCATGAACAGTTGACCAAGAATTGATCATAAAACCAAATACTCTATTGTATTAATCGACCAAAGACACATAAGGAATAATTTGAATACGGTTTGGTTGAAAAGTGCGTTCGCAACCGTTGAAGCACCTTAGCTTTTTTGTTGAAAAACCGCGCAAAAACTGCTGAAGGTAGTATCACTGAAATAAACATCATACAGAACGACCAATAAATTGTGTGCCAATTATGCTTATGCATATTATTTTTACGTGAATTTGGTCGAGTTCATTTTCATCACTATTAAAATCTTCGCATTTACTTGCCCACCTATGCTTCAAAGAAAGAAAAAGGTCATGATGATAATGAATGAAGTTAAAAAATTACATTCTCTACTGTAAACTCGCCACAGTTAAGCATCAATGTGGCGCTTGTCGACAAAAAATGGTTTTACCCACCCATTAATATTTTAACCCTTTGATATTTTTTGTTCAAAAACTATTGCAAATCTGCAGAAGGGATTCTGCGTCAGTGCTGGTCTGTATTAAACTTGGCGTCAAATCGGCGGACGGCGTCAAGTTTAACACTGACCAGCAGTGGTGCTGAATAGTTTTTGCGGATTTGCAACGGAAAGAATCCCAAAGGGTTAAAACAATTGTTGTGATAGACAGAAAATAGGTGTTTTTTTCTTTTTTTTGTTTTGATTCTGAATAATAGATGTTATTAACGCAGATAACGCGTAGCAAAAACCAATCGCGGACTGATCGAAATCGGATTGATCGAAAGTCTTTATTATGGTTGGCGCGGTGGCCGTGGGGCTATATATCCCTATGCTACTCCCCGCCATTAAAAAAAAACTCATAAAAAAATTAATAAAAAAATTAAAAAAAAATTAATAAAAAAAAATAAAACATAAAAAATTTACAAACCCTAATTAAGAAGACACAATATAATTAAAACAAGTGGCCCCATAGAACCCCTTTTGGTAAAAATACGTTGTCCAGCATAAAGATGTTCATGTCATTTTTTTTAATTTCAGCCTTCCCACGACATTCCCCAAACTATAAGCTTTCCAATGATATGTCATTTAGACCAATCTATTTTGTGGTTATGACAGAGGGTGCATTCTTTTTTAGCAAAAAAACACTGTCCAGCATAAAGATGTCCATTTTGATTTTTTCAAAAAAGTTTTAATTTTAGACTCTTCGTTGACTAATATGTCTCACCAATAAGCTTTAGCTAATTCAGAGACAAAATTTTTTGTTCCAAAACCCATAGGGTTCACTCCTTGGTGAAAACGCGTTGTCCAGTATAAAGATGTCTATGTATAAATTTTCGATATTTCAAACCCCTTTACGACATGTCCTAGGGTATAAGCTTTCTAATGATACCTCATCCACTTTAATCCTTTTTGTGGTTGGGGAGGAATTAGGGAACACACAGAACACACAAACAAACACACATACACATATAGACACTCACACATTGCGTCTATTTATTTATAGATTTTATGTTTGCGTGTTTCTAATGTTTTGTTTTAAGACACTTTTTAAGGAAACAGTCACAAGATGTGGAAAAGAAAATTTTTAAAATGTCCATCCATATAACACAAGTCCATGTGTTGTTTATGAGCAGGACATAACATGTGGTGTTATTTTCTTAAGAAGAATATTAAAAAACTTTTCTTTAAATCTTTTTTAATGCCAGTTAAAGCAGAAACTTCAAAAATTTTAAGTTAAAATAACAAATTCTACAAGAAAACCTATAAATTAAAAAAAATAAGCATAAAAAAATTTCATTAAAATTTCTAAAAAAAAAAAGTTTTTTTTTTTTTTAAAAAAAAAAAAAACCCCCCTTTTTAATTTTTAGATTTAAAAATATAAACTTCAAAATACATTGTATCATTCAGAAATTATTTTTAAAAAATTTTAGACAAAAAATAATTTTAAACTACCATAAATGAATGTATGGAATTATGCAATGCCTTTAAAAAATGCCCCTTTTTTTTTTTGATTTGCAGGTTTGAAAAAAGTCATTAAATCAATGATTTTCAAAAATTTTGCTATATTTTATTAATTATAGTGTTAATTGACTAAAGAAAAATGGTGTTTGTTGCAAAAATAGGGGTGTAAACTTCACGGACAGTTGGGAGATTCACCCTTTTTGTTGGGAGATTGCTCGGAACCCGGGACTTTAGAGCTGGTGCGAAGGGACTTTAGAGCCGAGGGTTTTTAGAGCCGCAGTGTGGGACTTTAGAGCCGTATTGGAGGGACTTTGGAGCCGTAACGTAACTTTTGTGTTTAGAAAATTCATAAAAAATTAAGGGACTTTAGAGCCGAACAAATTTTGTCAAAGTTGGTTAAATTACGTCATTTTCATACAATATATCACTGAAATTAGCCAAATTTTAAGTTGTAAAAGTTTTTAAAGCTTTTTACAATACTTTTAAAACCTTTTGGTGTCCGGAAAGAATATTTTTGGCATAATATCTTCTGAAATAAATATTTTTTTTATTTAAGCAGTAAACTAAAGGAATTTCAATAGTTTTAAGCTTTTTTTAGATTTTTATCTTGATTTGTAGGTTTAGCTTAGGCTTAGGAAAAATAATGTTTTTTTGTCTTAAATTTTTATTGCAACATTTCCTAAAATAAAACATCTTTGATATTTATCATAACAAATGTTTCAATTTAAAAACCAAAAACCGCGAACGTATATAAAGTTAGCGCACGAAATTCGTGCGTGCACGAATTTCCGCGCACGAATTTTGAGCCTGTATATTTTCAGTCATGTGCCTAAAAAAAAACGATTTTTCCGCCTATCGCACATTAAGCACAGTACGTATATAAAGTTAGCGCACGAA